>VDFB02351761.1:0-40271 GCA_007258455.2 Sequoia sempervirens
TCTCAAAATTTTGAGTGTAATTATCCTCAATTTCATCAAGGTCAATATTTCTTGATTCCCAGGAAAAAAGTGGCCACTTAATCCCCCTTTTTGGCCCCCCATCTTTTTGCACTTACCCAACTCTAAAATACAACTTTCAAAATACCAAACCAAAAATTCTCTTGATATAGGAAAGAGATCAACACCATTATCATACCTTCAGATATGCAATACCTAAAGAAAAACTATAGAGAAACATGGAGCAAATACATTTCTCCCAGACACCTCTGTAAGCAACACTACAAAACCAATTCACACACTAGTGAACATAAGTTCATCTAACCATTGATCTAGAAGCTAAAAATCTAGATATAGAAACTTTGAAAACCTCTATTCAACATATCCAAACCACATAAGTAGATCTTCAACCTAGAAGAAACGTGAAGAAAAACTAGAACACCTTTGCAACACTATGTTTTCTTATTTTATCAATTTTCTCAATATCCTTGACATCTAAACCATAAGGAGAAGCTTATCAAAGAAACACCATAGGTTAACATCAACAACTTAATTTATGACAACATAATGCAACCAATCAAAGAAACACTCTTTTCAACCATTACACAACTATCATCAATGACAACACAAGCTTGTTGAGATCAATGACAATACCTTCATAGTTGCATAATAATAGATAAAAAAATTGAAGTGTGGTGTGTGCAAAATCTAATATTGTGCAAGCTTGCAAATTTTTATGTGTGAGATTAGAGTAAAGGAATAATTATTGTGTATGTTGAGCAGCTAAGCAAAGAACTATTTTGTATTCAGAGCTTCATTGGAACTAAAGTCAACATGCAGAAGGTACATCTTACATCAATTTACACTTTGGTCGTGTAGCCACTTTTGTCTTGTATCCAATTCTGGCTTGGATCCTTATAAGGATAGTGTGTCCTAGTAGTGAGCCCTATAATATCTTATAACCGATTATAATATATTGTGAGATAATCCTCACCATGGATTTTCCATGTAAAAATATTGGTGTTCATGTGCTATGTGGTGTTGTGATCTCTTTCATGTTTTCATTCATAACTGTAGTTAGATATGTTTTGATTATTGGTTGGATAATGAATAAATAGTTTAATAGAATATTGATTCAACCCCTCCCCCCATAAGTATTTTGGGTGTTTGAAAATTATTATTAGAGCCTAGTTCCTTTTAAAAAGCCTAATAGCTTGAGGAAGATCTTAGAAGTTTAACACATGACTAACAAAGAGTATCCTATTCCTTTAGAAGAGTAAGGAAGCCAAGGTAGTGGAACAACTTCCTACACTAATCTTGAGAGGATAAAAATTCAAAACTTTACAGATCTTTAATAGTTACAAAAACTTAAACATAAATAATATAAATATCATGCATACAACAAAGTGAT
The DNA here is from genome assembly GCA_007258455.2 of Sequoia sempervirens. NCBI lineage: Eukaryota > Viridiplantae > Streptophyta > Pinopsida > Cupressales > Cupressaceae > Sequoia > Sequoia sempervirens. Next base: position 1,409 of record VDFB02351761.1, read on the forward strand.
TTATGTGGGAAAAACCCTTTCAGGAAGAAAACCCCACACTCTAAAATTTTCCCAATATATTATTCATAAATCACAAATATTACGTAAATATACTTGCAAGGCAAGCTTCTTAAAGAGTATCACCACCAGAGATCAAGAGACAACACAACAATTATCAAACTCTCAGAATACATCATCATCTACTAGAGTCATAGTACAAAACCCTCATAAAATTAGGTTACATTCTAGGGAAGGACAGGCCAACAAAATATCCATGATTAGATCTAAAACCTAATAATGAATGGTTTAAATTTACAATATATCATTATTTAATGTATGTTGATCATTTTAGGATTTTCCTAAAAATGTTAACATGCTCACATTGTGTGCTTTGTTACCATTGTATACATCAATCGGTGTAACAAGGAAATATATATACATACATATATATATATATACATCTTATAAAAAAAAACCATATATAGTTGCAAGGTTGAGTCACATTTTTCCAAAACATCTCCCATTTTTCAAACACCATGCAAGAACAACATAAGGGTGTAAACATCATCTCTTTAATTTCTAAGGGTTGAAAGGCCTGTAGTCTTTGAACACCATCTGAACTTCTCTATGCTCGCAGGATTAGTTAAAGAATCAACAACATTCATCAAAATATCTACCTTAACCAGCTTCACCCTACCATCTTTGACCATATCTCTAACAAAATGATATTGTACATCAATGTGCTTGGTTCTAGCATGAAATGTTGAGTTCTTAGCTAGACATATCACACTTTGACTGTCACAATAAATTGTCATTGCACCTTGTTTTATTCAGATATATGGACACAATCTCTTAAGCCAAATGGATTCTTTACAAGCATGAGTAGCTTCCATATACTCTTCTTTAGTAGTGGAAAAAGCAACCACAACTTTTTGCTTACTCATCCAACTAATTGCACCACCAAATAAAGTAAACACATAAGCATTGGTGGATTTTTTACTATCTACATCATGTACCCAGTATGAATTTACATAACCATTAATATCAAGGGAAATATAATCTTCAATCATATAACTATGATACTAAAATAGTAAAAAAAGAGTTTTTGCTTTCATATGGTTTAGAACATAGAGAAAAACCCACTTTCATAATTATCTAATTGAAGGAAAACCCTAGAGATCTCAATATAAAGTATGTAAGGGAGAAAGAGATCTTACAATAGGGCTATATCCTAGGGTATGACTGTAAAATAATGATGGGTTCACCACCAAGCTAGGGCTTGGAAACAAAAATGAGATGCAAGATCTAATGCTTAACCCTAACATCCTGCAATATTTAACTAAATGACCTAAAAATGTGTGTAAATCAAAACAAAAGAGTGAGATCTTAAAAGAATTCACCTAAAAACATGAAGAAGGATAGAATGAACTCTAAAACATAGAAAAAACTAAAATTTTGGCACACTAGGACTCATAGACCAATCTGGGCATATCAGTCCCAGATCAGGGTTTCTAGGCAGGAACTAGTTTCTGGAAAAAGGGTATCTGAACTACAAAAATCTTAAAAAATGCCTGTAGTTGGACTCATACGCTAGTTTTGGAATATCATTCCCATTTCTCTTTTTCAAGAATTTAAATTTTAGATCTGTGCTCCAATCTCTGCTCTTTCCTTTCAAACTAATTTTTGAATCTAAATCTACGAAAAGACTTGTAAAACAAAATATAGACTTGATTTGCTTATGGGGGGTTCGCCTTGGTCAAACCCCTAGTGTGAAAATTAAACATTTATAGAAATAATGAAACTTGAATACAAATAGGAATATAAATCCTAACCTTAAGTTTGTCTAAGATTAGGAAATCTAAAATGCAATGCAACCCTATTATAATGTGCAAGAATGAGATGCATGAATGAAGCTTGAATGTAGTGACTCACTTTGAGAGATACCAAATCACTCAAATAAGTCATAATGATGCATGTACCTCCCTTAGGTTGAAATTACAGTGATAATGGATGATGGAATCACTTAGGAAACAAGTCATTAGGCTTGGCTTAATGGCTAGTTGCACCTCCACAACCTAGAATCCATCATGATTCACCATAGAAAACCATGATCAATCCTTGGCAATGCTAGATCTTGGATGAAAGTGAGCTTGAAGACCTACAAAAACACTTTAATGTTGGTCCAAAACTTCAACTTTGCTTTCTTTTGAAACTTTAATGCTCTTGTGAAAAAATGCTTGGATCTTCAAATTGCTTTAAAAATGCTTACTTAGATTAAATAATAAATTCAAAGCTTGATTATATAGGCATTTACACCTAATTTACTATTATTTATATCTCAAAATCCAACATCATTCAAAAATTTGAATTAAAAAGTTGATTTTCCCTCTCAAACCCTAAAAAATCCCAAATGGGACTCATATGCCATCCTAGCAGATGGGTCCCACCTAGGGGGACTCATATGCCCAAGGTGGCATATGAGTCCCACTCTAGATTTTCGGGGTGGGTTGTTAGAATTTTTTATGTTTTTTTATGATTTTGTTGGGTTTTAGCTGAAATAAGCCTCAAGATTTGAAATAATGGGTCCTAGGGGCCTATTAATGATGATTTAAAGGGTAATTAATGCAAGGGTACTAAAATAGGTCTAGATTAAATGATAAATTTCCCTATCTCCAAAAAGGGAGCATAATTTCTGTCATTATGGATACCATAAGGAATAATCTAAGGTTTCCTATAAATATTTGAAGACTCTTTTAACTACATCCCAATGAACTCTACCAAGATTAGACATATATCTGGAAAGAACTCCCATTGCGTGGGAAATGTTTGGTCTAGTATAAACCATAACATACATCAAACTTCCAACTACACTCTAGTAAGGAACTTTTCTCATGTCTTCCATATCTAATGGAGATGTTGGACAATTTGACATAGATAACTTTGTTCTGACTGAAACAGGAACACACAATGGTCTACAACCCTTCATATAAAACCTTTGTAAAATTGAGTTGACATATTTACCTTGGCCAAGCCATAGCTTTTTGTTCACTCTATCTATTTTAATTTCCATCCCAAGAATGTTTTTAGCTACACCAAGATCTTTCATTTCAAATTTAGCAGCAATTTGAAATTTTAGCTCTAAAATCATACCTTTCCCTCTACCAATAAATAACATATCACAAAAATATAATGCAATAAAAAAGAAATGATCTCCATCAATTTTATAATAAACACAATGATCTAATTTAAAATGCTTAAATCCCAAACTCAACATATATGTATCAAATTTCTCATACCACATCCTAGGAATCTGTTTTAAGCTATACGAAGATTTCTTCAATTTGCAAATAAACTTACTTTTACCTTTCACCATGTAGTGCTCTAGAAGTTTCATATAAATATCCTCCTCCAAATCACCTTGAAGGAAAGCAGTTTTCACATCTATTTGCTTAACCTCTAAATCATAAGCAGTAGCAATAGAAAGGAAAATTCTAATAGATCTCATTTTTGCAATAGAAGAAAATATCTCCCCATAATCAACACCCTCAGCTTGAGAGTAACCTTTCACAACCAACCTTGCTTTGTACTTCTCAATACCTCCATTTGAACCAATCTTTTTCTTGAACACCTGTTTACAACCAATAGGTTTTTGTCCTTCAAGCAATGGTACAAGATCCCATGTGTCATTTTTTTCAAAGATGCCATTTCTTCATCCATAGAAATCTTCCAAGATTATGTATCATTCATACCTAGTGCCTATTCTATAGATCTGGGTCCATCCATGTTAACTTATTCAAAGGAAAAATATCTCCAATCATCAATTGAATACCTTTTTGGTGGTTGTCTATGCCTTGTAGACCTACGAACAAGCTAAGTTGGAGGTTCTTCCTCCTCTTCTGAAGATATAGAGCTAGATGATCTCTCCTCAACTTCTTGTCTATCATTGGACCTTGATTCAATTTTCTTCGGTGTAGAAGGAAATTGAATCACATCTTCTTGTTTACTTTGTTTTGGCTACAATGTAATAGAAGAATGCTTACTTTCTCTAAAAATAAGACTTCTACTATATATTACCTTATGTGCAAGAGGATCCCAAAGCTTGTATCCTTTCACACCATAACTATATCCAATGAACATACATTCCAAAGCCTTGTTCTCCAACTTTGTTCACTTCTCCTTTGGCACATGTGCATATGCCTCACAACCAAAAACTCTAAGATGTCTTAATGAAGGCTTGTGACCCAACCATGCCTCTATAGGTGTCTTACCAACAAGAGTTGATGTAGGAGACTTGTTAATTAGGTAATAAGCAGTGGCAACAACTTCAACCAAAAAACTTTGTTCTAGGCTAGCACCATTCAACATACTCCTAGCTTTCTCCATCAGTGTCCTATTCATTTTTTCTACAACTCCATTCTATTGTGCAGCATATGGAGTTGTCTTTTGTCTACGAATATCACAATCTTTACAAAATCTATCAAAATCATTAGAGAAAAATTCACCACCATTATCAACCTTAAACATTTTATTTTCTTTCTAGTCTACAACTCAACCATTGCTTTAAATTCTTTAAATCGATTGAAAAATTCATATTTACTCTTTAGAAAATATACCCATGTCCTTCTACTATAATCATCAATAAAATCAAAACATAATATGTGGATTTACCAATTGAAGGAACATCTACATGACCAAACCCATTAGAATGAATAATATCCAATACACCACAAGATTTATGATAATTCGAGCAAAACTGAACACGGGTTCTTTTTCCATAAATGCAATGCTCACAAAAATAAAATTCAAGATTACAATCAAATAAACCTTCAACAAGTCTTTTATTTTTCAAGGTCTTTATACCCTTTTCTCTAATGTGGCCAAGTCTTTGGTGCCATAACATAGTTTTCTCTTTAGGTAACTTTGACTCAGAAGAAAGAGCACCCTTGGGTACCCAACAACCATGACCATCTACTAAAGGTGAAACCCTCACTTCTTCCATAGACTTTCTTTTTCACAAAAGTACTATTGCACTCAATGGTGCATGCATCTAGATTATACAATGTGCCATCTCCAAAACCTTTATCAATCACCATAGCACCTCTAACCATCTTGCATCCTACATCCGAAAATACTACCTGCACATACACATCTATTAGTTTTCTCACAAATAACAAATTTCATGTTAATCCAGGAAATGCAACACACCATTAATCATTTTTATTCTACCATCAAGAAACCTGATTTTAACTTTACCACAACCAAAAATGTCTAAATGAGAATCATCACCCAAGTACACCTTACCTCCATCAAATTTTTCATATTTAGAAAACTAATCTCTATTAAAGGTCATATGGAAAGATGCACCTAAGTCAGTTAACCATGCATCATTACCTGCACAAGTTGCTAAAGATATATTGAATGTGTCACCATATTCCTTCTCAAACTCAAAATCATAATCAATTTTCTTATTTTTTTTCTTTTCTTCTTTGCATTCTTTACAAACATGTCCAGGATTATCGCAATTCCAAAAAATAACTTTGGACTTTCCAAGAGATTTAGATCTCCCCCTAGACTTGGATTTGTCAAGCTTCTCATTCTTCTTTCCTTTCTCCTGGGGTCTTCCACGAATATTTAGGGCCTCCTTGGAAGTGATGGATACCTTCCTCCTCATCTCTTTAGAAAGAAAAGAACCCACCATATCTTCAGTCTTTAATATAAAAAAAGTACTCCTATAGCCATAATAAGAGAATCCTAGACAAAACAGGCAAAGAACAAAACATGATCTAACATTTCTCTTCCTCATCCATTTTTACACCAATTGATTCCAACTAAGCCACCAACAAATTGAATGCTTGCAAATGGTCAATAATTCATCTACCCTCTTTCATTCTCAAGGAATACAACTTCTTCCTCAAGAAAATCTTGTTCACTAAATATTTTTCCTAATACATCTCACCAAGCTTCTTCCATAGTTTCTATGCAGAGGTCTCTTCATGGACATTGATTAAAATAGAGTCTTCCAAGAATAATCTGATTAGACCCTTGGATTTTTTAGAATTGTGAAACAAGCACAAAACCATGAGCCACAAGATCAAACAACAAACAAATACACCTTCCACGCAAGAGATCTACAAAACAATATGTGCAATATTCTTCAACAAGAAAAAGCTACAAAAGAGAGAAAACTTTCAAGAAGATATGAATGTTATAGATATTCTCCTGTGAATAATTACAATGAGTGTTGAATGCTTATAAGAGCAAAGATCTAAATGAGAAAGAGATCAAATCATGATAAATTTCAACATCACATGAGATGACATAATTCTCTAATATTAACTCAACTAATAAAGAATTCCTAAGTTTAGCTTAAGTGTGTGAGAATAAATTAGAGTAATAATCAATTAAAGATTAATTAATTATTAGCTAATATATGATAACTCTAACAAGATTTACAGTCCATAACATCATATTGAGCAACCTAAGTAGGATTTCTAGGCCTTGAAATACTCTCATCAACAACATCCCATAGATCCTCCATCTTCAGCTTCCACATTTCAAAATTAATTCCATAAAATTTATCCACCTCTATTCTCCTTGATGAACTTTCCAAAAGCCACCCAATATATTATTCAAAAATCACAAAGATTACAATATACTTGTAAAGCAAGCTTCTCATAGGAGTATCACCACTAGAGATCAAGACACAACACAACCTCTATCAAACTCTCAGAATACATTATCATCTATTTTTAGTCATAGTACAACACCCTCATAAATAGGGTTACATTCTAGGGCAAGACATGCCAAAAGAAATCCACCATTAGATCTAAAACAGAATAATGAATAGTCTAGATAAATATAATATATCATTATTTAATATATGTCGATCATTTTAGGAATTTCCTGAAAAAGTTAACATGCTCACATTTTACTCTTTACTACCATTGCATACACCTATTGTTGTAACTAGGAAATATATATATATATATATATATATATATGTATATATATATATATATAAATATATACATCCTATCAACAATAAATCATATATAATTGCAAGGTTGAGACACATTTTCCCAATAGGAAGAAATTTATGCAATTGAATATGAAGAAGATGACTATATGTTTGACAAAGAAGAACTTAAATATTCTCTTGAAGATCTTGACAAAGTTGAAAGTGAGAAAAAAGTTTGAAGGAAAGCTTAGGTGAAGCAAATGAATGCATCAAAAATTTGAGAACAAATCAAGAAGTTCAAAGAAAGACATAGAGAAGTTAATGAATAGTTGAAGAAGGAAAATGAAGATATCACCAAACTAAAAGTGCAAGTAGAAGAAAATAAGAGAATTTGGGATTGTTTGAATGCTAAAATACAAAGAAAGGCTGATGAATATACAAATCTTGAACAAGAAGTGGTAAATCTAAGATAAGATTTGGACAAAGCCGAGAGATCATGAGGAAAAATTCAAAACAAGTACTACAATTCTTGATGAATTAATTGAAATTCAAAAACATTCTACTTGGATAAAGTTGGTTTGGGACTTGAAGGACAATGTTCAAAGATAATTCAAACACATAACAAGGTTGACAATCAAAAGTAAACTCAAGGAAATAGTAGACAGTTCAAGAATCAAAGAAGCAATATTGAAAGACCTCCCATTAGACAACCAAATGCTCAAAGGTACCCATATTTCAATGGTATTTTTCTTCGTGCATTAAATTTGGACACAAGGCTATATAATGTAGAAGTAGAATGAATCAGGATGTTGGATCCTTTTCTAGACAATGTTTTTCATGCAAAAAATTAGACATAGAGCTATTGAGTACATAAGTTAGATGATGAATAGTGGTAGAATGTTTCAATCCTTCAATGGCTAATGTTATACATGCAATGTATTTGGACATAAGGATAACTAGTGTAGATCAAGAATGGATAGAAGTCATTTTTGTCAAAAAAATGTTATATTCTAGAATTGAAACAAACTTGGACACATTTCAAGATTTTACATAAGCAAGAATGGAAGGTAGACTAATCCAGAATAGAGGAATAAACTAGTGAAGAAAGTTGATCTTACTGAAGTTAAGAAGGAAATAGAGAAGATTTGGAAGAAAAAGGAGGAACCTAAGAACAAGGATGAATTGAACGCATCTATACCTACATGTGGTACAAATAATTATTTTGAAAATAAATCCCATGTCAAGGCTTAGGGGTAGCAATAACAGAAAAATATAACCCCCTGGAATTATAAGGTTTCAAGTAGTGACATGAAGATATATGGTGAAAAACGGTATGCTTAAGCTTTCGGAAAAGATTCTGGTAGAAAATATGCAAATCTGAAATATTGTGAAGAAATTTAGGGTTTACAGTCTATCAATGAAGTGGTTGCAATTTTTTTGGGAATTTGAAGAATTAAATACAAAATTAGGGTAGATCAATAATGTATAAAGTAAAATCCTTAGTAATTTTAAAATCACTTTTGCACATTTAAAAGAATGCAAGATGGATTGAAGGCAATTGGAAGCGAATTGGTTCAAACCCTACTTCTTGTTGAGTGTAAAAAGGGTATTTAGAGATATCTATGCTTTGTGGGTTTGTATTAGAAGTGATTTTACAAGTATTTGAAGGTAGAATTGAGGTTCTAATGGCTACTCTAACCGTAGTTGATATTATTGAAATACCTAGACCGAAGTTTAAGAGGGTTTCATGGAAAGTCATCAAGAATGACCTTGACAGTTCATTTTTGAAGATCCTAATTAAGGTTTTTCCCACATAAGACACTAGGATCTATATACATTGAAAATTGGAAGAGTATGATCAGCAAGTTCTCAAGAATCAATGGTCTAATGAGTTAACTAAAGAAAAGAAATAGTGAAACTAGAATATGTAAACCCAACACGCGAAGAAGCTAGAAATTTGGAACTGTTCTCCTAACTTTAGTAGTGATTTGGATGCAAACTATGTGAGGATATCCCTAAGAAGAATGCATGACAAATTCATGTGGATTGATATTCCTGGATTGATTTCAAATTATGCAATTAATGTTGTGACTGGATTATGTGATATCGTACTTGCACTAGTGTTGAAGTCTATGAAGAATGATGTGGTTATGTAGCTAATCAGTGCCACATTTGATCTAGGAGATCACTAACAATTAAACTAATCATCAATTCTATAGTGAAGTATGCATCTATCATTCATTGGCCTAAAAATATACTTCCAAAATAGAGAGAACTCAACATCTACAACTGCAATATATGTTGCTCATGACAAAATGGGAAAGATTAAGATTTGTGTGAGTTGCTCTGGTAGCAACTGCTAGAGAACTTTCACCAAACTAAAACAAAGAAATATGATTTCAAGTACGAAACACTAATTTTTTTATTTCTTTTCTACTTTATGAGAGAGCTACCTAGAAGTAAAAACATTGTATGGGACAAAATCAAACTGGTAGCACATCAAAACTTTGATTCTTTACACAACATTGGAGATTACAATACACAAGATGATGCATTGATTGCATTTTTATCTATATTTTAAAGGAACATGTATGAGAGAGAAAGAATTCCTAAGAGTTTAATGGAGAAGTATGTAAATGAAATTTTTGGTATCTATGTATGAATGCATAATAGAGGCGATAGAACCTAGAACAATATGGATTGAGCCTCTAGGATATGAGATTACTGAGAAAGAGACTAAGAGATACATTGAAATATTCTTAAGCAGTGCTAAGGACCCCTCTCTACCTAGAGATCACACATATGAGGAGAAATCTATTGAAGTGTACTTGGAGACCTCAACACTTGCTAGAATAAGGGAAAAAAAACAAGTTGAACAACTCTTTGCAAGGCATGGCCTCTTGAAAGAAGTTAAAAAATTAAGTGAAGTTGTAGCAAAAAGGAAAGCTAAGATAGTTGGTGAGTCCTTTGGCCCACATAGATCAAGAAGATCAGCTTCCACGCTTACCTTTCCATTGCCAAAACCTATGGCCACAACTATTGTTAAAGGGAAGAAGGTGGAGTTGAGTACTTCGGCAACAGTTGATGTATATGCACCCTCTAGACCCAACACGTAGACCTCAAAGAGGAAAAATTTACCTCCGCTAGCACCTCTTGCTACCTCCAAAAGAAGAAAGAAATAGAAAGCATCTAGACATTGGAACCTAAGTGATTTTTTGGAAGAAGAAATTGAACTTGGTTTAGAGGAAGAAGAACAAATGAAAATAAAGAGAAGAAGTAATGTTTCCACCAATGGTGAAGGTGCCCCACAAGAGGCTAGCATTGAATCCAAGAAAGCCAAAATCAATATTGTGGATTCCTCTGAAGAAGAGGAGAAAGAATCTTTTACAATACATGTACAAAAGAATCCTAACAAGAAACAGGAGAAGAAAACAAATGAAGGCACATCAAATCCTAAGAAGTCCAAGAATAAAATTTGTAGAAAATTGAATGTAGTTTCTAAGATACAATTCTTTTTTTGGAAAAACATCAATCTATTATATGAAAATTTGAAATTTCAATGTAGTAGTACTAAATTTTCAAGAATAAATAAAAAAAAGGTGTATGTTTGACCAAGCTAAGCACAAGAAAAAAATATATATTTATTTGAAACTTTCAATATAAATAGGACATATTCCTAGATGTGCCACATTCTTTTTATAATTTTTTGCAAGTAAATAATTAGTTATGAATTTTTTATTAGAAATTTTAAAAAATATTAAAACTTGTTTTCTGGACCACCATAACTTGGTCAAAATTTTATGAAATTCATTGTTTTTTTTTTCATCCTATAGTATGTGAAGCATAGAATGTGTTGCATCTTTTAGATTAAAAAAAGTGAAATAAATTAAGAATTATATTTTTTTTTTCAATCAGTTGATCAATTGGGACTTTAGTCAGAATGTATGTATAAAATCAAAAATAGTTATCTATTTAATTCCAAATAAATCATATCTTATATTTTTGGAAATTTGACAATTTTCTCAATAAACCCTTTTCGTTTCATCAAATTTGGATAAAAAACAAGTCGTCAACCACTTTTTTGTCATATCGCCACTTTTTGGACCCCCATGCTCCTACACTCACCCTTGAGAATTTGAATTTTCTGGTTGATTCATTCAAGGAATATACCTCTTGCTTAAAAGAATAGGTTGTAAAAGAAGCTGAGTCAAGGCTTGCAAAGAAAAGATTGCTTGAGATTCAGGACAAATGTGCAACTGCACATAGCAAGGTGATGAAATGCTTGGAAGAAGTAAAGGAATGTGAAGATGAGGCTCAAACATTATTCTTGTATTGCATGAGATGGTCGAATGTCACTCAAGGCATTAAGGACTTAATGGACTCAATAGAGTCACAATTAACCAATACCTTCAGATCTTTTGACCTCACAAAAGATAGAAGCTACACCTCTTGGACTACCATTTCAGACTTGCAAAACAAGTTTTTCTCCCTACAAAGACAAAAAGAGGATGTTATAAGATGATTTGGACAGATTGGAGAACTAGTAAAGTGCAAACATATACCAATAGAAAGTGCTCTCACTAAAGATGAAAAAATTGAAAAGATAAATCCTAGTCTGACTACTTTGAAAGAGGGAGAGAAGAGTGTGGTAGAGTTGCAATCAATGCATAAGGTGCTTGCTACAACTAACCAAAGTTGGGATGAAGGGAAATGTATTTGGGAAGCCATTCTCAAGGAACTTGAAGGTGATTCTTCCTCTAAGTGAACATATTTCACTTTGTATATTATTTTTCAGCTGATTTTAGTTTTTCTTTCTTGTACATATAATCGGATGTAATTCTTGGGATAACTCCCTAAGGGGGCGCCAATCATTTCATTTTAGTTATTTTTTTGTACATGTGTCTCACTAGTGCACCCTTTGTCCTTGATTTCAAAGGGGTAGAAGTCTGGAGTTGTTTAGATATTGTGTTTGGGGGAGACATTTTTGAGAAGTTTAGAGATGTTTTACTGGAAGAAGTTTTCATGTATGTTTGAATGAGGGAATTCATACAAGCTTTTGAAGACAAGTTTGAAGTTAAATATTTTAGATTCTTTTTGGGCACATGTTTCCATTAATGACAAACGGGGATATTATTGAAAGAATGAAGAAGCAACCCTTTGATGTGTTGTCATTAATGCCAACATTATTTGTTGATGGTTTTGTTTGATTTGGTAAACAGTGTTTGGTGACACCTAGATCTAGTAATTTGGTCTAGATTCGCTCATGTTATAAGATCAGCTTATGTAGTTATAGTATGTTGTTTAGGAATTCTAAATACATATATGTTCAATATTTCATTAATTTTAGTTAATCAGAATGCAAGTTACAAATGACAGAAGTTCAGAAAATAGTATTCTAGCTTACACCGTGCAAGATGATCTGGTAATTTGGTCCAGATTCGCTCATGTTATAAGATCAACTTATGTAGTTATAGTATGTTTTTTAGGACTGCTAAATACATATATATTCAATATTTCAGTAATTTTAGTTGATCAGAATGCAAATTACAAATGACAGAAGTTCAGAAAATAGTATTCTAGCTTACACCGTGCAAGATGATATGAGTTATCTAGTTTTCATTCCTCCGATGTTTGGATTCATACTCTACAATTTTGGGAGATGGTTTACAGGTTTCAATACTACATATATTCTAGATGGTGTGTGCTTATAGGATTATATGGATAATCAATGTTGGTTAGTTTGACCTATTTTATGATTAGGTCTAATCCTTGATCAACCTAATACTTGAAATTATGCTATAAAGATTAATATGTACTAAAAATGTTAAGGGAATCTATTTTAGATCTTTTCTGACCTAAGTTCAAGTTTTGCACATTTTTTTTGAGCACAATGAGGCTTTTTGTCAAATATGAAGCTAATAAAGTGTTTTGAATTAAAATAGGGTTGCATCTAATTAGGCCAACCTAAGTGATGTATTCAGATGTAACAAGGTATATATATGCGGAACAATTTTGAGTTACATACTGAGAGATAAGAAAGTGAAGTGTGGTGTGTACGAAATATGATATTATGTGAACTTGCAAATTTTTATGTGTGAGATTAGAGTAAGGGAAAAAATGTTGTGTATGTTGAGTGACTACTAAGTAGAGTATTATTTTGTATTTAGAGCTTCAATGGAACTTAATTTATCACAAGGAAGGTACATCTTACATCAATTCACACTTTGGTTGTGTAGCCACTTTTTTCTGGTATCCACTTCTGGCTGTGAGACTTATAAGGATAGTGTGTTATGGCAGTGAACCCTGTAATATCTTATAACTAGTTATAATATATTGTGAGCTAATCCTCACCATGGTTTTTCCCTTTTTGGGTTTTCCACGTAAAAATCCAGTGTTCATATGTTATGTGGTGTGTGATCTCTTTCATGTTTTCATTCATATCTATAATTAGATATGTTTTGATTACTAGTGGATAATGACTAAATGGTTTAATAGAATAATGATTCACCCCCCTCTTAGTATTTTGAGTGTTCAATAGAGAGTGTTCAAGGAGAGGTTCCCCAATCCTAAGAGGAGTAAGGTCCTTTGTACCACCTTATATTTTCTCCAAACATATTATAAGAATTGATTCCTTATATGAGAGGGGCTAGAAGGCAGGATATTTTGAAAAAGATCATAGGGGTTAGAATAAAAATGGGTAGTCTTTCCATTGTTAGGCTTGGTGGAAAGGGTGAGATTAGACAAAGTCTTATTTTTAGCATCAAATATAGGAGAGGGTATTGGATTTTGAGTCATTACAAGATGATGGGTAATACCATGGTTTCGTATATAAACAACCATAAATCAATTAACCTTCTTGTTTGAAATAGAATTGGAATTCAATTTTTTTATATAGTTTATAGATTAGTTGCCTTCAAATCTAGTGCTAGAGAGCTTGATATTATCTAAGAGATTCTAGGTCTAGTCCATTTATATGCATGCCCTTAATTGTACACATAAAATAGAAAACATTTTTGTTGTTATTTTTGAAGCAAATAACATGGATAATATGTCATGCAATATATTTTACTTGAATGGGTAGAATTCCAATTTTAGAAAGGGAAGTTTAAACCACATTGGATATGTGGGCTTAGAGGATCATTCTAGATAAATATCAAAGACTCGTGCTTGTAAATATATTGATTGTTAGTAGCTAACCCATGAATCTTAGTATAAGATAATTTGGCATGGTCTAGGGAAGAAAAAATGCGTGAAATATAATCTCTACTAAGGTTAATTTTATATTATGATCTAGGGAAAATCGTTTGGCTAATATACTTTAACTAAATTGAAAATTTTCCCTAATTTTAAATTAGGGTTGAGAATAGTTTGTTAATGTTTAAAAAAATAAATTTGTAATCACAAAAAGTATTTTTTACTAAAAGAAAAATAATAGTTTATATTTTTTTTACAAAATCAAAAAGAGGAAGATGAGGAACTTGAAACTAGAAAGATATATCCACTACCTAAGATGTTATTGTGTCATTTTTTAGTCCATATGACCCATAATTTATCTAAAGAACTATTCTATTTTAAAAATGTAAGCTATGCCTAAAAAAAAAAAGTAAAAGAAAAATATGATGAATAACCAATGATAAAAAGGCTACAATAACTAAGAGAATATATTGAACTAATATAAATAAAAATTTAAAAATTAAGAATCAAATAGAAAGAAATATCAGCAATCTAAAGAAGATTGGATATCATCCTCTTTAAAGAAACAAATAAATGAATAAAGAAAAAAATGGTGCTTTTTAGAGGTTTTCCTTTAGGTCAAACCCTTTCTTTGACATTTCTACCTCTACAACAACCAATATAAGATGGAAGATAGTGTGTGTTCTTACTCTAAGAGAATCTAGAAATAAGAATAGTGACTAAAATGTAATATTGTATAATGTGAATGTTATAATGTGCTTAGGAGCACAATAAAAATAAAAATAGATAATAATATCACCTAGAAAGGCTTGATAAATCCAAAGAGATAAGAGAGCTAAAAAAAAATGTTGAAAGAGTGTTGTGGAATGCATGAGAGAGTTATAACAAGTTGTGGAATGCAAGAAAAAATTAATAAATAACTAAGGGAGTGTAACAATGAAGAAGATAAATTGAAAAAATGAGAAGAGGCTAAAGGAAGGAGATGACAAGTTTTTTAAATTAATATTGAACCATTTTCACTAACTTGGGAGGGTGGCAAGTTAAAATATGGTAAAAAATAGCCACCCAAAAATAAACCATCATGGGGAATTAACACATCATGTAGATGTTCATGCATCATACTAGTGTCTAGAAAAATTGAGCTAAAAAATAATTGAGACACTAGGAAAACACAAGGGTGACATAAAAGTTGAAAAATATTTGATAAAAAGATACCCGAAAGACACAAATTGAGCACCTTGAGAAGGAAAAAGTCTAATGTAAGGGGGAAATGAACCTAAAAGGATACTAAGGAATGGACAACAAAGTGAGCAAATAATGCAACATAAAATTGTAAGGGTATACAATTTTTGGTATTATAATTTGGAAGTTCAAATATAATAACCATACGTCTTGAAATGATTTTTAAATTAGTTTTTTTGTGGATATCTCCCCCCTTGAATTTGATGTGTTTGATGTCATCTTCATAGAATTTATCTTTCTTTGTGGATTTAGTAAGAGATTGTAGTTAGAAGCAATAGATAGTTTAGAGGCAAGTGTGTTTGGTGTTAGGTGTGATAGATGAGGAAATATAATGACGGTTGGGTTTGGAAAAGTATGATAGGCTATACAAATTGTACAAGGAGTATATATTTTTCATGTTTAGGCTAGATGAATTTAGAAAATTTAAAGTAGTGTCATCAAATAGTTGTGATGAATTTAAGGAATAATTGACATTATCACCTTTATGACAACTTGTGTCCCTCACTTTCATTTCATGGTAGATTACCTAGATTTTATGGTGTAATAAGATCTACTAGATTCAAAGGGTAACAAATGAAGTTTTAGAGATCTATCCATGATGATGACATAGATTGCACCAAGATAAAAGTCAATAAATTTATTTCTAGGAAGGAAAATCCATTTGTATATCTCTAGAAACTATTAAGGTTTCTCTAAATAGCAGCTTTACATAAAATATTCACTCAAGATCATATTTTTTGTATTAGAAGTAGCTCATTTCCATGTTTGGTTAATGTTATTTCAAGAATATAGGGAAAAGGTCCAAGTTAAGGCTCATGCTTCACATAAATAGATACATTGTTTTGATATAAAAATTTGGGAACTATCAACAACAACTTTAATATTGCATTTATGTAAGGATTATGCTATCCAAACATGCATTTAATCTCAATAATTATTTTTGACTTTTATCTCTCAAGGATAATTTGAGGTCTAAATAAGTAGGAAGAATGAATTTGATAAAAATATTACATAGAAAACATGATGATAGAGGGTTTGGAAGATCTTTAAGCATATTGAAAGTGACTTTAATATAATCTGGAATGAGGATTTTATAGTCGTAGTTTAACAATTTCAAGACACGGAATTTAAGGTATATCTAACTTGACAAGAAAGACATACTTTAAAAGCTTAAAATAATTTTTTTTTTAATTTATTCATAAAAGATGAGAGGGAAGCAATAAAGCATATTTATTCACAACTAATCAACCATTATGTTAGTAGGAGGGCCACTTTTATAGTGGTAAACCATCTCTAGTTAAGAATTGCTAATTTAAAGATAAAATCTTGAAAGAAATTTGTTATTCGGTTATGAAATACATGAACAGTGTGGAGATATTTACTAGACATTGAGCTTATATATATTACAAGTCTATAATTTACTCTTGTGTGCCTTCTCATAAATGAATGATCACTTCCACAACTAAACTTTATAAAATATTATTATGTTACATTATTCCTTTTATATAATTCGGTGATCTATTATTTATAATTAATGAGCTCATAATATAAATAATAATTATATTTTTTAAGCAGGCTATTCAAAAAGAGTGGCTTCGACACTCTTTTTAGACGATGAAAAGCATTAATGAAGTCATAGTATAATTGGTAATTATATGTTTTTGTCCAACAAATTATTAGAAAAAGCATGGCTTTGGTCCCTCCCATGACCTAGTTAATTTACACTCATTATTATTATTATTTTTAAAAAAGAGACTTTTTCTTTTGGAGGCACAGCTAACTTAGAATCACTCCCATTCATTTTATTTTCAACTTCGTTACAATTTCCATTTGAAGGGTAATTTTTGAATTTTTTCACTAAATACCCAATTAATATATGGTCAAGATTGATGTTTTAGTAGTTTCAAAAGAGCTTATGGGTAGTAGTTGACAGTCTCTTTCATTAAGAGTTCAAGAGTAGAGCTTATCTTCTGAGAAAAAAACAGTGTGTTTCTTGGTCTTATTAGAATTTGGAATACAGAGAGTTAAAGTAAGCTTTATGTTGCTTTCATCACAAAGACTGTACTGAGCTTTGCTGAGAATAATCCAGGTGTTCTGCGGTACTTTTATCTGTAGCAAAATTCATGGAATACTCTCCTCTGTCATTGTTGCATACACTCATTTGCCATACATTAAAATGACACTGTAGCAAAAGTCGCCATATGGTGAAAGCAATATAAAGCCTACTGTAATTTAAGTTATAGTTTATTGGTGTGTTGTAATATTTAACCAGCATTATGTAATGGTTAGTATTTATTTTTTGTTTTGGTTTGCATTTATATTGTAGTGAGAGTGGTAGACTTTTTTTTATGCAGCAGGGATGTCCCCACGACTCAGCCCAATAGTCCAGCAGCCCATACCTTGGGTACCTGGGGCGAGCTGGGGTGAGACTAGCCCCCTGTGGGTGGACGCCATAGCCTGCATACAGGCCCACTGGTCAACCACGAGAGCAGGGGTTGAACCCAAGACCTATGGGGAGAAAATCCACAGCCCAAGCCAACTCCGCTACTCGGGTGGGCTTTGAGAGTGGTAGACTTTGATATATTGAAATGAGATATTATAATGTTTAATTATAGAAAGTATTTAATTTGTGAACATGAAACATTGTTATGATGGTAAAAGTTATATATTTGTGCTCTTGAGTATAAATATTGAGAAACAAATTTGAAATAGTCGAGAAGACAATCTTGTTCAATGTGATTGAAATTTTTTCAAGTGTTCATAGCAGCCATCTTTGAATTGTTTTCTTGCAAAATATGCATGTCATATTTCTATAATTGTCATTATTGTACATTCAAGCACACACATTAATAATTTAGTATTTCTAGTGCTTTATGTCAATGGTGCAAAAAATGAGATAGAACATTGTAAGTATTAAATGTACAAATACAAGTACTAGTCATAAATAGAAGGTTAATATCATAGGCAATGTTGTTGTAATGAGTTTTGTTGTTGGATTGAGGAAGTAAATTTTGGATTACTTGATGCAAGAATCTATAACAAATTTCTCAGCAATACGATTTTCAATATTGAAAGTCAATTATTTTGTTGGTAGTGGGCTAGAAATCTCATATGATGGTCCAATATTTGACTCTTGCAAGAAATGAGCAGGTCATTAGAATTGAGCTTAGTTTCATAAAGTGGGTGTGATTGGATTGCTCATAGGGATATGTCTTTAAAAGAACACTAAAGAATAGAGTTGAAGGACAGTTAGGAACATGGAAATGAGTATGGAATGTTCAATTCATCTATAGCTATGTTTTAACAATAGATTTTAAATAGGATCGGGATATTTGGTTACATATGAAAGAAAGATTTCATGATTAGGACTAGAACAAGTGGAGTGATATTCTTGTGGAGACCTTGCAATGGAAATTCTGGTGTTGTTGATGGTATGATCTCTAAGAAGAGAGATAAATAGCTACAAATTTCTTGAAGCAACTCCAAGAAATTGGTTCTTCTCTATCATTTCCATTGAAGATTGCATGGAATTGTTCATGACCATTTCATCAAAGTTGTATATTTCATTATCTAATGTTGAATATTTTATAGTCAATTTCTTGAATGTATATTAGTGAAAGCATCTTGCAACATATTGGTAGGGTTAGTATAATCTACATGCACAATTCAGAACAAGATGCCAAATCAAGGAAGAGGACAATAGATTGGTTGGAAAAGAACTTATATAGATTTCAATTCATATGGATATTGCAAGATGGTGTGTCCCTTGGTCTCCTTGGTGCAGCGTGATGCTCGGGTTTGTGACATGGCTTAACCGCCTCTTGTGGATCTTGTATAAATCTGGCAATTGTATCGGGCATTAACAAGTTGATCTTTTGGTGCAATGGCAACCACCAATGTAACAATTGGTATCAGAGTTGAAGTCACAGGTTCGAACCCCTCGCTTGTGTTGGGGGGGATTGTTGCAAGATGGTGTGTCCCTTGGTCTCCTTAGTGCAGTGTGACACTTGGGCTCATGACATGGCTTAATCACCTCATGTGGATCTTGTATAAATCTAGCGGTTGTATCGGGCATTAGTAGGTTGATCTTTTGGTGCAACGAAAGCCATCAATGTAACAATGGATAAAATTTGTACCCCGATGCCTCTCATTGATATGAAAATGATATCATAAACATAGAAAACCTCTTCTATTATATCAAATGTTCTAAGGCATTGATATTGTTTGGATTTTAGGTTTGTGATTTCCACAACATAAAAACCCCATAGGCATTGTCTAATATTTTTGTATTTCCCTAATTCATAGAATGTTTAGATTTTATAATATTGAGGTGTATGTTTTCACATTCATATTTGGTTTTCCCTAAGTCTATAGACTTCAATTGCAAGAAATTGATGGGTTGAACATGAATAGAGTTTAATTCAGAGGTAGACTAGAAAGTGCATAGGGGAACCATAGCTTGGCTAGAGAAGAACCTCCATGCCTATTGATGTAGAAGAAATTTTTCATTGCTTTGATAAATTTCATGGATATGGTCATCTTATCATAATAATAAGTGGCATCCTCTAGTGTATCAAAGCTTCATAGCCACTAACATTTGTTATACATGCAACCATAGATTTTTACACTATACTGTTAAAGAAGATTATTGCATTTTCTAACACAAATATATATCTCCCTTCATTTCTTTTTGAACATTTAAACTTCATAAGAGAAATGATCAAATATAGAATTATTGGATTGTTTTCCCCACATTCTTAATACTTATTGATTGAGCAATCTCTCCATCATCCTGTGATCAAATTTCTCTTTCATTGCTAGTAGTAAGCATTATATGCAACTACTACTTCATAATCAACATGTTCATTGTTTTGATCTCTTATGTAAATATATGCAACAGCAAATTAATCATCTTAGCACTTTTGCTAAAAACAACTAATGTTAAAAGATTGATTGTTAACAAGAGTATTCTCATGATTAAGATAATATATTTCTTTGGATAACTTGTTCAAATAGAAACCTTTTCTATTGTAGTTTTTGAATATTTGTTACTATGTGAAACTACAAAGCTCTTGTCAATTCTTCCATGAATTTTACAATAATCTCTTGTCAAAATTGAGAGCGAGCAAATAATTAACAAAATAGAGATTATATGCAATGCCTAGTCCATTAATTATGGAGAAGTACAACAAGATGAACATAATGTAGATGAAAAATATTATGAAAAGAGTAGTTTATAAATGAAACAGATATACAAGGAATATGAGTGTTGGAAGTTTGAGGAAGTTTGTCATTGATGATGATGTTTGACAACATGAGCATGGAAGGTACATAATGATGTGTTGTAGTGTTTTCATTGATGTCAACATTGTTACAGATCATTTTGATCAATTCTAACAAGTTTTTGTAGTGTTAAGGATTAAGGAACATTTTTCAGTTGATTAGGTTCAGAAAGATCAGTTGTGTGGAAATTTGACTAAGTATCAAATTTTCCAGTTTAGTGTAATAGTGCATCAGTTTTTGGGTCCGCACCACTCCACAAATGAAGGTTTCTCTCTACACTTCTAAAATCATTTTTTTGGATGTTATATGTATCTAATTCCAATATTTTATCATGTTTTGGCAAGAGGATTGAAAGTTATGAGTAACAGAGTTCGACCTAACAATTCACAATTACTTTTTGTATAGTACTGTAGTGTAGGAAAATGCATACCTTTGCATTTTCACACTTGTTTGGGCCTACCTCACTTCGTTTATCCATGCTTATGTCTTAATTGGTCCTATTTTGCATCCACAAGCCTAATAAACTATATCTTTTTCTAGCTAATCTCGAAAAACATCAATGGATAAATGGTATTTTAATGGTTTTGGTTGTGTGTCCCTGATTTTTTGGGTTGGGACTAAGATGCCACCTAGGGTGTCTTTATCCCCCAAAGGTCTTGGGACCTTGATTTCAATTGTTCCTTAAGGTGGCCCCTTTTTGGAATTTCTGCCCCAAGTTTCATGCCTTGGGACTAAGACGCCACCTAGGGCATCTTAGTCCCCCTTAAGGTATTTTTAGGGTTTAATTTCAAATCCTAGCGGGATTTAGCCTCCTTTAATTAATGAATTCATATGTCAGCTTGTTATGGTGTAATTTCAGGATATTAAGCATAGATAAGTATAAATACAAGGTTCCTTCAATCTTTTTATGATAACAAGCATTCAAGTATTCATTCCTAAGGCAAGTTCATGAGATTAAGAACATTCAAGAGCAATTCATCAAGCATTTGTATCCATCATCAAGATTCAAGCATCATATCAAGGATATTCTTGCATGTGTATTTTTGAGCTAACATTTGTGTTGTAAGGTTTTGATTCAAGCAAGCAATTCAAGTCAAGATCTATCAATCATTCAAGCATTTCAAGATCTACATTTAAGCTAGTCATTTCACACAAGTTTGTAGATTTCATAATGAGGTTTTTGTGAGTTGTAACATTGCATGTTGTGCATTAATCATTTACCTTCATTATTCTATTTGATTCCAAGGTTTAATTACCAACAAGAAGTTTGACCAAGGAAACCCCCATTTACTAACAATCAACAAATTTTTCCTCTCTTGTGTGCTTGTGATTGTAGGTTTAGGTTGAAGACTTGAAGATCATTTGAAGTGCAAAGTTGCAAAGTTGTCATCTTCATGGAAACTCACCTACAAGCCAAATCTGAAAGTTTTAGAACTTGAGATTAAAGAAGGAAGTGCAGACCTTGAGCCTTGGGACCACATTCGGAGATTCTATAAATTCCAATTGGGACTAAGTCACCATCTAGGGCATCTTAGTCAGGTCCCAAGGGTATTTTTTAGAGATTCTTTTAAATCCAGTTCTGGCATCTGAATATTATGCATCTACCCCAAAAAATAGCAACGATACTAAGACAACAAAAAGGGAATCTTAGTCCTCCATAGCACATTTTGACAACATTTTTGTATTTCTAGAATCCTCATCATATGTCCAAGCTTCCCAAGTACACATACCCTAACTTCCTATTGCTTAATTTCATCATTTGCATCCTTTATTTAGATTGCATTACTAGGTTTTGCGAGTTGAATGTTAAGTTGTCTTTTCCAAGCTTTTTCTTGGTGGTGAACCCCTCAAAGCTTAAAGAACCCCCTCCTAGGTCTTCGTTATTGATAATTGACTCACCTTTGAGGTTGATATTCAATCCAATTTGGATTCCTAGGACATTATTGAGTGCCCAAAAGAGAATAGAGGTGGGCACACCTGCACAACAACTATTTTCTTCTAATTCATTTTGGTGAACCCAACATTTTAGAGCATTCAGTTTCTGATTTGGAGTCCATTAAAGTCCTAGATCTAGGTTGCATTCATTCTTACATTGCATCTTGCATTAGTGAAAGTGCATCTAGGGTTTCTCATATTTGCATTAGTGAAAGTGCATATAGGTTGCATTTTTCCTTTCTTGCATCATTTCATCTCATTAAAAAATTGAAAAGTGAATTGTTATTCATCCTAATTGCATTTAGGAACATTGTTATTGCATTCAAAATTGAAAAAAATTGCATTCAACTTTGCATCCAATTGCTTACCATTAGTTACTCTTACTTGCATTCATTTGCCTAGTTTTTTGCTTCTCAACATTAGGTCCCTGGGTAGGCAACCTAGGAATACTATAAACAACTAAGAATTTGATATTATTTTGAAGAAAAACCTCTAC
This sequence comes from Sequoia sempervirens, assembly GCA_007258455.2. NCBI lineage: Eukaryota > Viridiplantae > Streptophyta > Pinopsida > Cupressales > Cupressaceae > Sequoia > Sequoia sempervirens. The sequence continues at coordinate 24,496 of VDFB02351761.1, forward strand.
TAGGACAAAAATTCCCTTCCTAGCGTCTTAGTCCCTCTCAAGGTTTCTGGCTCAGAATCATGTCTCTATTGTTTTCTTTCTATTTCACTTTTTGGAACTTCAAAATCTCACCAATAGGACCAAGACACCCTTACTGGTGTCTTAATCCCTATTGACTTTGACTTTCCAGTTTTCAAGGTTTGAAATTGCTTTTTTGTGATTTTGTTTGTTGCTTTCATTTTTTGGTTATAGTTTGTAGAATTGTTGTTATTCCAATTTCTTTCATTTCAAGTGTAATTGTAAGCATAGGATATTTTGTTCATTGCACTTTCATTGGTTTATCCCTTGTATGAGTTGTACTACTTGGTGTACTACTACTAATACTATGGTTAGACGAAGTGCGAGACTCATGGCATCCCGCGATAAAACACTCATTATGGATATTGGGTTATCTAGCTCTTTTACTTCTAGTGTTGGTACTAGTTCATTAGGTATGGACCGTACCTTTGATACCTCTTTTGCTATGCCTACCTTACCTACAAGTGCTATGCCAAGTTTTCAAACAATGGTTGATCATATCGCTCAAGAAAACATAATGAAAATGCATGAAGACCTAGCTCATTTACAAGATATTGTGAGTACTAAAAACATTTCCAACATGGTTATACCTGTCATAGATTGTATTCACCGCATGATGGAAAGTGATGAAGGACTAGAAGTTGTGTGTAATATATCTCAAATCTTTGGAAAACATCTTCCTCCCACCACCAATGGTGCTCAAGCCTCAAACAATGTTCCAATCCAAGGAGGAAATCAAACTCCTTCCCCTTTAACTATAACCTCCATTCCCACCTATACCAATCCTCAAGTGTCCACAACAATGCAACCAACTAGCAATGTCCTTCCTACCTCACACATTTCAACTAGTGCTCCTTATACCTATGTGGCATCTAACCTTATATCTCCTCCTGTAAGTTATCCATTCATTTGTCCTCCCAACACATACACACCAGCACAATGTTCACCTCCATCTCAAACCACAAGCAATGATCATATCATTAACCACCTCTTACAAAGCCTTTCATCCATTCAAAGTCAAGTCTCCACCATAAGTCAAAATCAAAATGGTCCACCTTCATACTATGTCAAAGCAACCCACTATCCTTGGAGATATTAAGAACTCTGGTGCCACAAGGTATAGAGATCCTTAGATTTGAGAAATATGGAGGAAAGGGAGATCCTGCTAATCATGTTAATATGTAGTGACTTTATCCTTGAGGACAAAACTTTGGCTAAGCTTTTTCCCTGATCCTTGAAAGATGTTTCCTTGGACTAGTTTTCTGCATTATTGAATAACTTAATTCATTCATTTAATGAACTTGTTGAATCCTTTATTAGCCATTTCCAAGTGCATATGGTTCGTAAAATGACATTAGCTAATTTGATGAGATGTAAGCAAAATAAGGGTGCAAAAGTCACCAACTTTATTTCACTTTATCAATCACTTTATTCCCAAATTAGTGTGAAGATTCCCAATTCTCACCTTCAAAAGATGTTCATAGAAAATTTACAAAGCAATAAATGAAACAATCTTACCATGATGAAATTCCCTTCATGCACTTATGCATTTCCCTTCGAGATTATCAGAATTTTGTAGGTAGTTGTGAACTGAAACCCACCTCTACCCATCATGAAAAGTCTGAATATTAAACCAAAACACCTACCAGCCTTTTAGAAGACAAAATAAAATTTTCCTTCAACTAAATTCTCATATTGTAGACATAAATGAGTTTCATGAAGGACACTCAAGTGGTAGTAGTGAATAAGCATATTTGAAGGAGTAGTTACCACACCAAAAACTAGAGGATATTGAGCAGATTTTTGATACCAAAAATGGAAGGAGCGCTAGGAACAAGTAATACAAAGAATATCTTGTGAAATGGAAAGGTAAACCCATGGAGGATTTATCATGGATTTATTAGGTTGAGGTGGACCATCTTGGTTTTCCCCTTAGCCCTAGAAAGTGAGGGACTCACATTTCTTCCAACCTCGAGTGTCTAATGCAGGAGCATCCCTAGTTGTAAAGCAATCATGTATCAACCAAAAATAGTTCTTTTTTTGCATTGCATTTAGTAGAAGTTTCAAAATTTCATTTCACATTTTATTGCATCATTGTTTCTTAGCTTGTGGAGTAGGATATAGAATCTACACATCGACATATATCACATATCCATATTTCACATCATTTGCAATTGCCTACCAAAAGTTATTGCTTTTAGAATTTCACTATGTTTACCAGTCAGAGCATTTGGGGCTGCCCTAGTCTAGTTATTTAGTGCAGACCTATTCCAAATCATGTGAATCTTAATGGGACATCATACAAGCATCTTGGGTTCATTGGGACCTATCTTGGAGATTCACAAGTTGTTTTTTTTTCATGTGGAGTTATCTTTACATATTTTGAGGCTGACCATCATGTATGATCATTCACCAGGTTATAGACCCTTGTGGCTAATGCGAACCTTTTTGGGAGCTTGAGATGCATATTTATAAGCATTTTTAATCATTTAAAATTTAATTTAGATCAATTTTTTTAGAGATTAGATTCAAATTCTTTATATTCGTCTAAACCCTTCAGAGGCATATAATAAGGCTTGTTGGATAGTTTTAATGTTGAATTCCCTTGTGGTAGGCCTGTGAGCCTTGGATATTTTCCAATGAGGCATGTATTACATGTAAGATTATCATTTTTTTGTGTTATTTCCATTGTGTTGATTCATTGTTGCATAGTTTAGACTATTCCTTCTGGAATCCTCCTATTATGACTGCACCAAGGAGAGGCTTGGAAGGAAAAAGGAATTTCAAGGAACCTTACAACCTCGATCAATCCATTTCTAGCCAAAAAAATCTATCTAGGAAAGCTTGTTCAAAATAGTTTGTTTGTAACATTGAGTTTTTTACCATTGAATACTTGGCTTGGAAGCCTTAGAAAAATCATCAAGGCATTGGAGCACCTATTTGATATTATTTTCTTCCTCCAATGATAGGAAATAATAATTACAAAGTGACCATTGCCAACCATCATTGTTGAACTGTGCAAAGAAATATGTTTGAATACGTTATGTGAAACAACATTAGCTAAGGTATAGCCAAATACTTCAATAGGAATCACATAGAGAGAAAGGGCTAATAGATAGCCTTGATTGATGGGCTAAAAAATAAGAAAGGGAGGAAATTGCAAGAGATTAATGGTAATGGAAGTAGAAGCATCTAGTAAAGAGAATTTTTACTAAATGCCCAAATTGGGAGCCAAATCTTAAAGCTCGAAGCATAAAAAGGATAAATTTCCATTCAAAGCAATCATAAGCTTAGTAAAGTCAATCTCAATAAACACACCCTATTTTTTAGAATTTTTGGTCTATTTTATTCCTTCTTAGACAACAAATATATTATCAAGAATATACCTAGAGTTTATAAACCCAATTTTTTTAGATTGAAAATTTTAAGGAAGAAGATGGTGAAGCTTTAGATAAATCACCTTGGCAATGCTTTTGTAATAGACAATGAGCAAGGCTATCAATTTCTAGTTGTAAATGTTTTCAAAGTCACCAAACTTAGGTATGAATTTTATATTCCTTTTTTTATGATTTCCCAAGGAATTATAATGAAAATTTTCATGATAAACTTTATGAAGATCTTCACCATCTAATTCTAAGAGAGGTTTATCAAATTCATAATGAAAACCATCACAACCAAGGGCCTTATCATTAGCCATAGAAATTATAACTTCTCTAAGTTCATTCCTAGTGAGAAGCTAATAATAAAAGAGCCACTATGATTAAGAAACCTAGTAGAGAATGAAATTCAAGTACCTTCTCAAAGCAATGGCCCATTTAGGAGTGTCTTCTTGGACTATGGAAACTTTCTCATAGTGATGAATGAAATGTTAGAGAATATCAAGTAGTTCAATCAAATATATTGGCCTTATTTCATTTTTATGGATTGAGAAGTGTGATGGGTGCGCATCACTTGGAAATGTTTTTTTTAATCTTGAGATAGTGCAACCTAGCTTTAATTTGTGTGTCTCTAGTAGTTTGGTTGTCAAGATTTTAATTTTGTTGGTAAATCTTAGAAAATTCGGAAACTACAAGCCAAGAGACAAGAATCAAGCCTCCAAAGTTCCCATGGCTTGGAAAAGCTTTGCAATGGTGGCCTCAAGAGTAATGAAAAATTTGGAAAACTAGTGGTTGTAAATGTAAAGGAAGTGGGTTGTGTTTATTAGTGAAACAGTCCATAAATTCTTTTATCTTGTATGATGTGGGAGACATAGCTCTAGATTCTACAAATGTCAAATATGGGTCAACATGGGCTAATGAGTTAGTAAAGATGTGTTAAGGAAGAACTGTGATTGTTTAGCCTTGGGAGTAACATATATTGTCATCCAATATAAAATCATATGGGAAAATATCTAAAAGGAAAATATTTGGTAAAGGCTCCAAAAGTAGATGGGAACAATTAGAAAATAATAAGAAAGATTAAACTAACAACATCACTCTATGAAGTCATTTAAATAATTTGTTAGAGCTAGCCCTCAAATTTCACCATGTAAACCTTGGCATATGATTATGGTAGCAGTCAAGATTGGGATAACAAATTCCTAATTTATCAAACATGTAATACCATACCTCTCTTTTTTTATTTTTCCAACACATAGGCAAAGCCCCACATTTATCACTTCCTATTTCAACTATATTAAAATCATTGAATAGAATCCAAGGAATGGTCTAGGAATTGAATTAGTGATTCATTTCCAAAGGGAATATTTTTTTAGCAATGAAATTAGAAGCATAAAATTAATAACTCCAAATGAATTATTATCCATGTAGAAAAGGGAAAATAAAGAGCTCTAGTGGTGGGTTCATATTCCTAGTTGTCTCAATGTAACTACCATTTAGGAGAGAGAAACATGGAAACACCACCATGTCTTGCATCAAGTTAAATGGGTCACACAATATTACCTTGAATGATGAATATAATCATGATAGCATTAAATTTTGTGAGTTATTTATGCTAATTGGTAAATTTCCTAGTCTGAAACAAGAATACATAACTCAACTCTTTCCTTTTTATCACTGACAAAGATCCAATATAGATAGGTCCAAAGGTTGTTCTAAGGACCAATGCCCTAGATAATATCAACAAGATGGAAAGAATCAAAGGTTTGAGAAATATCTCACAAATTAGTTTATGAGATTGAAAAGCTAGCTCCCTTTTTTTAAGGGAACCCTAAAGTTATGTAGGGTTGAAAGGGAAATATATTAAGGAAATAAAATAAAATAAATAAAGGCTCACATGAGATAGATATGTTTTTATTTATAATCAAAGCATAGATTGGCATCTAACATTTCAATAACCAATAGAATAAATAAAAAATATATATGATAATTTACTCATAAACATCAACAAGAAATAGCTTCTTTCATTGATGCTAATGAGGAATATTACATTAGTGCATACAGTCAATCCTTGAAACAAATGCAGATGTTCCTCTATATAATTTTCAATATAAAATATATATCAAAATGATAATTTCAAATGAAACATTTAAACCTCAAATCTATATCAAATGTGACCTTAGAGAAAAAAAATAAACATAAATAAATAAACCAAATTTTTTTTATCCAATTTGTATTCTTGTTGCACCATGAAGGTAGATCTAGTAAAAAGTGGATGAAGTGTGGTTTCTTGAACCAAAAACATGACATTTCAAAGATTCAATATCCTTCCCTTTTTTAAAGGATCATACGAGGGCATATTTATAAGCTTTGTAGGATGAATATCAACAATTGAGATCAAAAGATAGATGGATTGCTTAGATCAAGCTAGTTGGGTAGTTGGAAAATCAACGGTGAAGGATGTTTGATATTTATTTAATTTAAAATTAGTTTTGAGAGATAGTTAGAAGTTGGTTAAGAGTTATGTTGTGAGGAATATAAAAAAATATTTAATTTCTTTTATTTATTTTTAGGTGGTCATGAAGGGGATTTAATGAATTGAATTAATTAAATCATGTTGAAAGGGGATGTGAATTAGGAATTAGGACTTAGGACTTAGGAAAAATGGATTAGGATTTAGGGGAAAGTGGATAATTAAGACAAATGATAGAAATATAACCTAAGATACTTTTAGGTGTGTACAATAATTATGATAAAGTCCAGGTGAAAATCACACATCTATCTTAAAATCTCGTCTATATATCACTCAAATTGAGACTTGGTGTACACATAGAGTCCAAAATATTTATTTTATAAGATTACATGTAACCTACTATGAGTCATGTAGATCAATACTTATAGCTATAAATAGAAACATATTTAATTTTTTGCATAAAATTAGAATTTTAAATTAAAAAAATTTCAAAGGAAAGATTAACGTTTCTACAAATTTGGTGCCTTGAAGTCTCTTGTTTATGGCTAGAATGTACCACATATGACATAGGTGCATGATCAATCAATTCTTCTGGGTAGGTATTGTTGGAATATAATACTCCAACATCATTAACAAAATAAACATGTGTCAATAGAATAGTGTAGAGGTGTCCAAGTTGATATTTGTTAAGTTCAGTGTGTTGTCATTAGGCCAGTTTGGTGTCAAGCAACTACAGTTAGTTGTCAATAGTTTTTAGTTTGTTGTCAAATGTGTTACCATGATTTTAGGAAGTTGTTGAATCTTCTTCTCCTATAAATATGTAATCATTGTTTAATAATGGATATATGCAAAGTGTTCTATTATTGTTCTTCATTATGTTTTTGCATCTATTGCTATATTTCTAATTTGGTATCAGAGCCCATGGTAGGTCTTGGTGTTGAGTGCATGTAAGTTTCTTATTGCTGCTACAAAGGAGTCTGTTGTTGATATTTAGTTGTAAGAGTTGAGAGAATGTCATCCATTGATGAAGAACCATTAGAAGATGATGAAGATGATTTTATTGAAGCTGAAGCAATTCTATTTTGAAGTGGTCAAAATTTTGAAGACAAGAAGGATGCAGTAGAGGATAGATAGATTTTCAATAGTTTGAGGTGTTAGTGGATCAAAGAACTACACCTCATCAGGGTTACGAGACATGCATGCGAGTGAGAATTGGTGTCCAATAGTTCAGAGGGGGATCCAAAAATCTGGAAGTTCAATGTCATACCTTTACAAGGGTGATGAGACATTTCATGTGCAAATGGTGTCCAATGATGTTAGGAAATTGGATTACATCTAGGCAACTATTCTTGGGACTAGCTTGAAGAATTCTTATTGCAAACTATTTTCAAAAGACAACTTTTTCAGAATGCATTTCCCTTTGTTGTTAATTAGTTTGATGTTGTAGTGTTAAGAGGGGTCGTTGGAATATGATACTCCAACATCATTAAAAAAATAAACATGCATCAATAGAAAAGTGTAGAGGTGTCCAAGTTGATATATATTAAGTTCGGTGTGTTGTCATTAGGCCAATTTGGTGTCAAACAACTACAATTAGCTATCAATAGTTTTTAGTTTGTTGTCAAATGTGTTAACATGATTTTAGGAAGTTTTTGAATCTTCTTCTCCTATAAATATGTAATCCCTATTTAATAATAGATATATGCAAAGTGTTATATTGTTGTTCTTCATTATGTTTTTGCATCCGTTGTTATATTTCTAATTGGTATTATAGAATGTAGGTTTAGGTAGGTGAATTATCTAATTGTACATCACATCGGATAGAATTTGACTTGTCTTGAATATTGGATTTAATTTGTGAAGAAATATAAACTTTGGATTGGCCATATATCTTGACCTAAACTATTTTAGATTTGAAGTCCATATCTTGTGAATATTATAAGAAAGCCACAAATATTAAAAATCATGTTACCATGGAGCATTTACAAGGATATTTATGATATAATGGACACATGCATGAAATATTATATAAAATTGGTGGTGGTAGATCAAATAGACTTCACTATTATAGAAATATTTTTACATTACTTATAAATAACTCTTAGGTGTACACTATGTGGTGTTAGTGATAACATAAATAATATAGCTAGAAACTATTGACAAGGTGGGCCTATAAACAAATTATATTTTTCACTAATGGTAAGATTTTATTGATTTTAAATATTTATTTGTACCATTAAACATTTTCATAAACTACATATTCCTTATCCCTCAAAACATATAATTTTGTGCATGTATTTACATAATTTATTTTAAGGCAGCATAAAATGCATAAAAAAATTAGAATTAGGAAAACATAGATAATTTTTTGATATTATGGGTAATTATTCTTTGATCTATAGTAAGAAATAATAAATCCACTAATTATAGGCAAGAAACCACTACATTTTTGGTGGCGCTTACTAATTCTTCACTAGAAAAAGGATCAATGATAATAAGTTTCCACAATCCATGTTGATCTAATTGCTTAACTGATTTATGGATGCAAAAATATATCACACAATCAAATCCAAAAATTGGTTAAGCAATTAGAAAAAGGATGTAAAACCTAGAAGAAATATCAATTTAGTGCAAACTTAACCAAAATATAAAAAAAATGCAAAATTTCAAGTAAATAAAACACAACCCACCTTGAAGGTAGTTGAGAAAAGCCATCAATATTCTCCATTATTTATTCTAGAGTAATTTAATCCTTTATATAATCATATATTGATCCTCTAGCTTGATAGTTTACTTGCATGATATTTATTGTGATTGATAAACCATTTAACCTATACGAGTGTCCTAAATTTAGCTTATACCTTGATAATTGATATGCTTTCCTCTATGGTTAGATTTTGAGGATAACTCATCTATCTTGGACTAATATTGACTTTGTTTCTTTATTCTTCTAGAATTGAGCTTGGCGAATCATCATATCATTGTAATCAAATGGTAAGGTAAATCCCCACCATATAATAAAATGAGTCTTGAATCAAATAATCTAGATGGATTGTGTCATTACCTTGATTTGTTCTTTGTGCTCTTGGATTAATTTATCCTTGTCTAGGAAATTGTTTAGCTTTTGGGAAATGGTGATTCTATTGGTGATTTACAATTAAACAAACTTGTTATGATTATTATATAAGTTTGTAAATCATTCATGATTAAAGAGGGTCCCTCTATGGTCCACCTTTATTTTGACCATATTGTACATAACACCTTGAAAAACTCCATGAATTTAAGTGTCATTATGAAGGAAGTTGTTGATTCTTGAGTTTTCTTCCTTTATGTCTTCCAAAGAAATTTAATGAGTTTGAGGTATCCCACCGATATATTGAGCTTCTCAATATCATCCTTTAGATATTGAATGTTTTACTATGAGTGTTCTATTTTTATCCTATATATCCTCTCCTTTCTCTATTAGCCCCTTGATAGTTTCCCATTGAGTAGTTATTTATTTTATAACTGAGTATCTTCGGTACTCATCTTTTTCTTCACATATCATATTTCCATAGTTGTGTTGCTTACATTATATTTCTCTTAAGATTGATTATCCTTCAATTCCTTGAATATTTTTTTTAGTAATTATATAAGTTCCTACTAGTAGCCATCTTACTCTTTGCAATGTCTAGCTTCATCCTTCTCTATGCCATTTGTTCTTAGGAATATTCCAAGTTCTTCTTTGATTTTTAGCCTGAGTATTCTTAGACCCAATGGAATTCTCAACTAAAATAAATATCTTGACTTATGGTACTTTTAATTTTATTTTTATTGTCTTAATTTTTTTACATCTAGCTCCATGTATTTCCTCTTTAATTTCTTCTTCACTAGGTGTTGATAGCCTTTATTCCCTCATAGAGTAAATTTTCACTATCATTAGGTCTTGTGACTTTGGTGGTGACATTTATTGGTTCTACTTAGTAATTTTTTCTTGTATTTAGCCTATAGTATTGTCAACAAGGGGGGTGAAGTGCACACATTCCATTAAAAATTGCATTAGATCATATTTTTCCCTCACAATGCTTTTGGTAGGAATGACATGTCCTATTTCCTCTTTCTCTTGGCCTCCTATTATTATATGACAACCTAAATATAACTCATTTATTTTTTATATAAGGTAGTGTCCATTTTAATATTCATTCTATGAGGCAATTGAGAATACCTATGAAAATAATTATAAGTTAATTCTAGGGGATTGAGAAGCCACAAAATTTTGGTGGGTAAAGATTGTTATTGATCTAAGGGCTTAGGAGAAAGCATAATGGACACCTAAAATATGGCAAGGTGATAACCTATATTTGATGAAAATGAGGTATATTGTTTGTTGACATGGCATGTTGTGGAAAGAAGAATATGGTGGGAATTTGAATAGAAAGTGAGGTTACATGAATTTTTAAATATGGAGATCCTATATAAAGTGAGGAGGAGGAAAAGGAGGAGGAATAATAAAAAATTCAATGGTTGTGATCATTGTACTTATTCTTTAGCTTTCTCCACCTATTTGTCTATTCTATTTATTTTCCTATTTGTGGCTCATTAAAATTTTGTTTTTTTCTCTACCTTTCTCCTCTAGATCGTCATCCCTACCTATGAAAGATTTCATATATATATTTGTCTCTATAGATGATCTTTATGATGATGAGGTGGAAGCCTTAGGATATCCCATTACCCTGGGATATATTCTAGCCATCGAGCTACTTGGTACTTGTGTTGAGATCACTTTTATGGTGCTAGATGCTACTACTAGCTTCAATAATTATACATTAAATATGGATTTAAGTTTTTTCCATTTTTTTTGTCATGGATAGTTGGCTGAGATGGGTATATATCCCTTGCAAATGCCACACATATACTAGCTACTAATATTTGTGGTTCCACTTGTCTTGGTATTACTAAATTATCATTTTCTCTCATTTTTTATTCTTCTTCATTTAAAGATACCACCTCAATTATTCCAATTTCTTAACAAAATATATAGGATGAAGATAGAGTGGGGTGGGCTTGATCACAATGATCTTCCCAAGTATTATTTATTATAAAATCTCTACATAATTATCTACCATATGACCAATACCATGCATATATCTCCACCATGTGCCCATCATGTGGTCACTTGAGTCCATCTTTCATAAGGTTTTATTCTAGTCATTATGATAGTTTTCCTTGTAGGGTTTTATATTTTTATAAAATCCTTTGAAAAGATACAAGAATAGGAATGGGATTGCAATAGCCCAAGTTGTTAAGGAATTTTTCACTTCCTCCTCATTTAGGTTTTTATTATCTTCTTTTTATGGTTGAGGTTCATTTGAAAACTCCCTTTCCTCATTTCTATTAGTTTTATTTATCCATAAAATAATATCCTATTGGGTCATAGTTCCAATGGTCCTACACAATGTATATTATTACATCCCTTAATTTAGCATCTAGACTCTTAATGAACTTTATTTTCATAACCATAATTTCATTATAGGGGTGTGGGAGGTTATGGAACAAAGCCTTGTCCATGCCATTGCCAAATTATTGGTCCATGATATTTACTTGGTACATATATTTCAATGTAAAATTCCCTAATTATGACATACCTATTGAAACGATGAAAATGTGGTATGGTTCTATCATATGGCTTTAGGACATAGAGCACATCCACTTCTCCAATTTCATTCAAGGATAACTCTTTAGGTCTCAATGCAAGGGATAAAGAGATCTTGCAAGAGGGATACACCTAGAGGTTGAATGCAAACTAATAAGGGGTTCACCACCAAGTATGGACTTGGAAAGGATAATGAAATGCAAGGTGAAATGAAAAACTCTAATTCAATGAAAAGCTTCACTAAATGACCTATAAATGTGAATGAAACAACACAAAAAACTACAAGATAGAATGTGTGCACCTAGAAATTTGTAGATGGCTTGAATGAAGATTGGAAATACTTCAAATCTTGAAATTTAGGCCTGCTAGGACTCATTCACTAATTTGAGCGAATCAGTCCCAGATTTGGGTTTCTAAGGATTCTCGAAAAAGGATATCTGAAACTGCAAAAATTTAAAATTTACCCAAAATGGGACTTATTCGAAAATCTGGGTGAATGAGTCCAGTTAGGGTTTTCCAAAGCTTTAAAATCTAAACCTAGCCTTCAATGTCTGCTCTTTTTGTTCCTCTTTGTTTCTGAATCTGAAACCCTAATTTGTAGGCGACTTTTTGGTGAAGATTATAATATTGCAAATGGGGAGACAACTCCAACAACTTTATCCAAGCTTGTAACCTAATCTTCAATGATCTTCAATTCTTCAAAGCACCTAGATCTACAATCACACAAAGAGAGAGAGATAGATAGAGAGAAAGAGAGAGAGAGAGAAAGTGTTGATTGTTAGGGGAATAGGGGTTTGCCTTGGTCAAACCCCTTGTAGGTAATTAAACCAAATGATGAGACAATGAAATGAAGGAATGAAACATGAAGCAAAGAACATGAATCATCGACAATAATACCTTGAATGATGCCTTGTAGATGATGTCTTGTAAATATGCAACTCAACATGAAATGGCCATGAAGGATATGGATCTTGATCTTGACAATAGATGTAAAACAATGCTTGATATTGGATCTTCAATGCTACATCACAACACTAGCTTAATAACATGCTTAATGCTTGATAATCTTTGACATGATAGATCTTGAATTGCTGCAACAATTCATGAATAATATGCCCTTGAATGCCTTATAAATGATCTTGAATTCTATCTTGATGCTCTTGTGAAGTCTTGGAATGCTTAGCTCTTGAGTGCTTGACTTGATATCATGTAGCCTTGATGAAATAATGATTTGAAAGTTTGTTTATATAGGAAATCCATCTAATATCCTGTGTATTAGATCCCAAAGGCCAACATACATAAAATTTGAACTTAAAACCCAATTTTTCTCGCTCAAAACCTTAAAAATAGGCCAAATGGGACTCGTTCACCACCTGTGGCGAATGGGTCCCACATGGCCTATTTTGACTCCTAAAGTGTCAAGGAGTGTGTAAATTAAGTTTATATGTTGATCTTGTCCGGTTTTTAATTAAAATATGCCTTGGGATGCATAATATAGGGTCTTAGGGGCCTATTTAGGTTGTAAATGTAAGAGGGCCCAAAATCCAATGTGAAAGTGTAAATAAATACACTTTACATGTTCATTAAATTAAGGAAAAATTGGGTCTATTTAGCTTAGAAGGGCCCTAAATCGCATTTGAATGTGTAAAACGCATTACAACAGTAGATTAGGTCCACCTTAGTTTACAAGCCTCCTAAATTTAATGTGAAGGTGTCAATAAATACACTTTACAAGTTTAAATTAGGGAAAAGTTAAGTTTATTTGGCTTAGAAGGGTCAAAACCTCATGTGGGTGTGTAATACACATCACAACACTAGATCAAGGCAATATCAAATCCAATTCATCATTATTTATCCCGAAATTAAGTGAAATTGTACCATTTCCAAGGGGGGGTCAATTTCCATCATTACACCTATGTAGTTTTTAAACATTACCACATTAGCCATAGATTCTTATCACCATGAAATCCTAGTTGAGATACTAGTAACCTTGGTATAGGGACCTTAACATCATGATGTAGGATTTTTTGATTTTAGGTTAATGTCATTATTGATTATGGAGGGGGTAGGGATGAAGAACTACTCAAAAAATGTACTACAATAGTTAAAATTTATATTGAGGTGGGGAATCCAAATGCTGACTATTTCCTACCCCTTTGATGAATTTTCATGTATAAGTTTAGGTTTGATGAAAATATAGTAGCATTGGGGGAGGATTATGTATATTAGATAGAATAAACATTCCATAAGATTGATCTAAATTTTGTCTAATTTTCTCTTAACATAGAGGATAAAATTAAAAATTCCAACAATTCCTAGACATCTAAAGATTGATTCACATTTTATTTTAAATGAAAATTATCCTATAACAAATCAAATATGTTGAATAATGAAATATAAAGGAAAATAAATAGACAAACATGAGGAAGGAATCTTGGAGCCCATAAATTTTTTATGTGAATCAAGGACTTTAGGGCATCAACTACAAGTCTTCTAATTAGAAACCATGGGACTATAACATAAATTTTGGAAGAAATTTAGATACACCAACATATGAAGAAAAAAACCCAAAAGCATCAAAAAAATCATCATTTCATACAAATCAAAATATAATATCAAATCAAAATTAAGTATAAAAAATAACTACTCCAAAGAGAAATGTGGGTGCACTAATAAAAAATGAAGCACAAAAGAAATGAGACACAAAAAATACAGAGAAGTAATGAATCAAGTTGGAACATTCAATTTTGTATCTCCAAAACCTAATTCCATCTTCAAATCAAAAAAATTCTCATAACAATCTAAGCATCAAAATCTTATACCCACATACAAATCCAAAATTAATAAATCCAAATATAAATATTGTAATCCTAAGCTCAAATCCATTAGTATCCTAAAATCCCAAAATTTGATGTCCAAATATTTACATCCCACATCAAAAATCCAATCCTTAAATTCTAAATCCAAAAAAATAAAAAATATATTTAGGATCCCTAAATCTCAAAATGAAAGTATCTCCAAAAGTCCCAAATCCCATATATGAAAAATTTGTAATCTAACAACAAAATTCCAAAATCTCTAGTTGAGCATTCAAAGCTTTAAAATTCATCATGTCAAATACAAGGAAATTACAATCATGAAATATCAATGTGAAATTTTTGATATGGATTCCCCTTGGTCCCATTACATTTATTCTATCCTTCATAACCCTACCCTTCCATCTAAAATCCATCATGTCAAATACAAGGAAATTACAATCATGAAATATCAGTGTGAAATTTTTGATATGGATTCCCCTTGGTCCCATTACATTTATTCTATCATTCATAACCCTACCCTTCCATCCACTCCTTTTAGAGAATGAAATACATTACCTAACATATTTCACAATCACAACTCTTTAATCCAAGATTTTACATAACCACCATACATCTTTCCTCTAACCAAAATTCCATCCCATTTTACCTGAAAGTATCTTCTAACTTAGATTCTATAATGATGCCATGGTTAAGGCATTTACCAATTCAGTTTTAAAATCCTCACACAATGGAAGCTAAAAAACTTAGAATGGTTTAAAAAATATATATACAAGATACATTTTTTATTAAAAATAATATACAACTACACATTGCATGCATGGCCTTCATGGTATCTCACATTCCCATTACTTGCACTTATATCTCACTTACCTTTATATCTCCCATCTCTTCTCATGGTGCTCTATCTCTATGTTGGGTAGTATCCTCTCACTTGGGAAATTTGCACCCTTCTATCTTTGCCAAGTTCTTTGCAACTACCTCCTTTCTCTCACCCTCCTCTTCCCTATCTGACACCTTTTTCTTTGCTTCTTTTTGCATTTTTCATTCGTTGTGACTCAACCTTGTTGGTGGGATTTTTTTTCCAATTAGGCACCTTTTTTCCTTTCCTTCTCACCTCATTTTTAGTCCCCTTTTCCCACACTTTTTATTGGGATCTTTATCCCTATTCCAGGAATTGATTTTCTCTCCTTTTTGGACACCTCAAACTTTAAAATGTAGTTAATTTATCACTCCTTTCTAGCTGTGATAATCTCATTTTTGTGTCCCATTTTTTTATGAAAAATTTTCAGCTAACTCAAAAGAAAACAAATGTTGGATTCTTCCCCTTATTGATTATCCACTCCATTAAATATTGACGTTCAATTGAAAATTATTTAGAATCTTGTTGGTGGCCAAATTGATACATGCAACATGTAGGC
>VDFB02351763.1:0-23108 GCA_007258455.2 Sequoia sempervirens
TATGATAAATACAATATCTTCACAAAAGATGTCTTACAATTCCTCCTAAAGTCTGTTCATAAACTTTCATAAATTTACTCACAATCTCCTCGTAAATTTGTTCATGAAATCTTGTTCATATGCTTTTGACATCAATGACAATATTCCAACAATATGCTCCTCTCAAGTTTTGTTGTACACCAAGATGTTATCAAAGAAGACCAGCACAAATCTCCTCAGTTGTGACTGAAAAACCCTGTTCATGGTGGACTGAAAAGTAGCGGGTGCATTGGTTAGCTCAAATGGCATAACCACAAACTCAAAATGTCCACAATGACATCTGAATGATGTCTTTTCAATATCCTGCTCCCTGACACGAATCTGATGGTACCCTAACCTCAAATCTATTTTCAAAAAATAACAAGCACCATGAAGCTCATCTATCAGCGAATCAATCCTAGGAATAGGGTACCTATTCTTGATTGTCTTCTTATTCAGCATTCGATAATCAATACACATCCGCAATGTACCATCATTTTTCTTAACCAAAACAACTGATGAAGCAAATGGAGATTTGCTTGGTCTGATGTGCCCCATAGCTAGCAGCTCTTTAATTGTTTTCTCAATCTCATCTTTCAGCCGCTTTGGGTGCCTGTAAGGAGTGATTATCACGGGTTTGGCACCCTCCAATTCTATTATGTGCTCAATCCCTCTGCCTGGAGGTCTACCTGGTGGAATATCACTGAACACCTTCCCGTGCTTAATCCTCGACTCCTGTATATCTAGATGGTAATCTGGTTTTTGCTGCTCCCCCTGAGTTGGCATCAGTATACATTCTACTGCCCACTCCACCATGTCATGGCGCATGAATCTCTCCATCCTCCTAATGGATATCATCCTACAACTGGTATCTCTAATGGCCTTTAGCACGAGTCTTCCCATCCACCTTAAACTTCATCTCCATGTCACGAAGGTTAAGGGTAAACTCTCCTATGTCTTGAAGCCACTTCATTCCCAAAGCCATATCAGTGTCTCCCATATTTACCACATAAAAATCTGCCTTAAACTCAAAATTATTCAAACGCATGGGAAGATCTGGAATCATCCTGTCGCACTTAAGAGTGTAACAATCTACAACTTTCACCCTTATGCCTTCAAATTCCTCTGTCTGAATTCCACGCCTCTCAACCAACCTAGCATCAATAAAGTTATGCATGGCCCCCGTATTGAGTAAGGTGATAATCTTTTGTCTTGCTAAGACCCCAAGCATCCTGAATGAGCCCTCCTGCTGTATGCTAGTGATGCGTGCCTCTTGAAAATTCACTTTCGCTTCCCGTTCACCCTCATTTTTGGACTTTTCTGTCTCATGTTCAAACTTTTCTGACTTGGACTTCTCATGCTCAGTTTGCTAGTCTGATTTTTTGGATTCAGAATCATCATTGAATGCCCACATTATTCGGTTAGCCTTTCCCTTAGGGCTCAATGGACAGTCATGGTTTGCATCATAGGGCCCCTTGCAATAGAAACACAACTTTTTCTTGCGCAAATCATTGAGTGTATCACGATCTAGGGTGGCTGTTGATTTCCCCTCAGGGTTTGATTTTTCTTTTTTCTTAGAGAATGATTTGCTGTCCTTGTATGAAGATGATCCTTTCGATGAAAACTTGCTTTGTGGGGCTGCAAGTTCCATACTCCTAGCCTTTTTCATTGCCTCCTGCAGTGTCAATGGATCAAAGGCTTTTATCCATCCTCTCAATGGTTCCAATAAGCCCTCAATGAGGAGCACAACTAATCTCCTCTCATAAATATTAGGAACCATAACTGATAACTTTTGAAAGTCACCAATGTAACCCTCCAAACTCCCAACCTATTTGAGCTGAGCCAAGTTCCTAAAATATGTTTCTAGATCCTTCTTATCAAAGCGTTCAATCAATCTATCCACAAATTCTTGATAAGAAGTGATGCGGCTATGCTGCAGCGTGACCATTCCGTGGTACCACCAATCATGGGCTGCTCCCTTCAAGTGTAAAGTGGCATATTTTATTGCATCCTCCTCTGCCATGAGTCGAAGATTCAAGGTGGTGTCTAGCTTGTGAACCCAAGCCTGAGCTGTAACCGTCCCACTGCCATCAAATGTAGGTAGCGTGAGTTTGCCAGTGGCAAGTCTCAGGTCACTGTTTTGGTCTCTATTTGGGTGGGTCTCTTGGTCTCCGATTTTGTTTGTCTCTGTAATGTTCTCTCCTTTGACTTACAAATCTGTCAAAGCTTATACGTTCCCTCACCTGTGGTGTCAACAATTCCTATTCATCATTCACTGCCATAAGATTGTTTGCAAACCCTACCTCACCTTCTTCTTCAGCATTACCCTCCTCTGGTGTATTTCTCAAAAAGGTAGGGTGTGTAGGTCTATCAAAGGTATGGGTGGGTGCTCTTTGTGCCCTAGGTGTCCCAACCACACTTCTGTTATCATCTAATTCTTGATTCTATCTTCCCTGAGGGACTATGTGTTGCATCATTGTTGTAAGTGCTCGTATAGCATCTACAACCTGCTCCTACCCTGTTGCCATGCGTCAAAATCTCTCTTCCTTCTCTCTCTTCATTCCTAGCTCCATTTCCAAGTTCATCCCTAGGTGGACTACCACCACCTCTTTCACCCATGGTGGCCTATTGTGTGTCTACAGTTTGTTTTCTCTGTTGATTTGCCCTTTTCCTGGTATAATATCTGTGAGGACCAACTTTTGGTGGCTGCATAAAAACCTTAACCCTCCAGAATGGTAGGATCAAAACTCTGATACCACTATAATATCCCTTGCAATATCTGACCTCAAGTTGCTGATTAGACCCTCATGGAACCTTGCAAAGTCTAAACTTGCTGTTTGGTTTCAGATTGTCTTGTTTTTGTTTTGATGATTGCAAAGGATGATAAAATGCTTGGAAATGAATACAATTAAACTAAACATATATCAAAGATGCAATGCAAGTCTTTTTGTGTTTTCCAAATGCATATGAATGACTTAATCTAATGCAAATCAACACCTACAGCTAGAAGACATTTCATAATACAATTTGCAGCCAAACTCCTTATGTCTACAATATGATATTGCAATGAAATGAAGATAATTACAATCTGGAAAATGAAATGCAAATTGGCCAACACTCTTAGCTTACAATGCTTTATATGCAACTAAACATGAACTCTATGGCAGCACCTTACAATCTGATATGACAAGTTACAAATCTAATATGCTATTACAAATGCATCAAATAACATGAAAGAACCTGATTGAAATATGCTCTCCTATGCGATGAAGCTATGGCAGCCTTGTGCATACAAAATGGAGCCTTCTCAATGCCAAATTGACCCTATCATGGAGCCACCCCTGTTTTTGACTTGCTGCTGCTGAGATAAATTATTATGAGCTCCCAACACCTCCTTCAAACATCAAACATCATTGTCACAGCTCCTAGAATGGAGCGATCCACCTCCCAAACAAAATCGATGCCAAAAGAAGCTTGCACAATCAAAATCGTGGTCTCCCACTAGCCGCCTATGTGACTGAAAATGCAAATCAGAATAGATGTCATGTAAAATCATCCCTTGGAAGAACAAATCGATGATGCCTTCAAACTGAAAAAAATCTCTAATGCATTCCCTAATCAATCTCCACAAATTTGGCCCTTGGCCACTAAATTTGTACTGGTCAGAAGACTGAAGTATCTCCTCCAATAGCTACAACCCTTTGGAAGATCTTTCACCACCTCAATTATGCAAATCAATGAGAGTTTTCATTCCCACTGATCAATGATGTAGAATTCTCCACAACAATACAAAGAAAATATCAATTCCTAGATGAATGAAGCTTGGCTAACCCTCTTAATATACTTTTTCACCAAGACTAGGTCGGCCCCTCCAGAAGCTTCCATTTTTAAACATTATAATAATATAATTTAATTTCAGTGACTTTATGATATTATATTTTATTTAAGTCACTATATTAAATTAATTAAATTTAAGGTTACCTTTTAATATTTATTTATTTGATAACCTTATAAAATAATTAACTTAATCATTTTCTCCCTTATTTCTCCATTTAGCCTCTGGGAGCATAAAGGCTAAATAATCACCGCGATGGCTACGCAAAAGGGGACATTACAATCCGCCCTCCCTAAAATTGCTTGTCCCCAAGCAATCTCAACTCTGGATGCTGTAAAATCTCCTCACTCTCCCAGGTAGCATCCTCAACCAGCAAGTCCTTCCATTTAATCAAATACTCCTTAATGAATCGTCTCTGTAACTGTCTCTCTCTGACATCCAAGATGGCCTCTAGAGCCAAAATCAATTTCCCCTCATCATCAAGGGGTGGTAAAACTGTGGAAGGAACCACACGATGTCCTAACGCCTTTTTGAGGCGTGACACATGAAACAAATTATGTACCCTGCTGTCTTCCGGTAACTCCAACTCATAAGCCACATCGCCTACTCGTCTGATGATCTTGAAAGGCCCATAGTATTGTGGCTTAAGTTTCTCTACACCACTCTTCTTAAGAGTCGACTAGCGATAGGGCTACAACATTAGATTCCCCATATCTCCTACCTCGAAAGCTCAACTCTCTTGGTTTTGTCTACGCTTCTCTTTTGATTTTGTCTTGAATATTTTCTCGAAACCCTAATAATATCTGGACATCCTACAGCAAATCTACATTTTCTAAGCACTCTCATCACTCGGTGGTAAGTCAAAGAAAGCTAGGCATCTCATAACCATACAATGCCATAAATAATGTCATCTAAATCGAGAAGATGGTAAGTGGTATTATAGCAATACTCATAGAGATAAATCCCTTAACCCTTTAACAACACTACAATGCCAATTCTTGAGATGTCCTCACCCATTTGGTAACAATCTACAATTAGAATAAATGCAGGTGGTAGTTGGTGCTCAGAGTAAGCTCGGTCCCACACAATTTGAATATCTCTTGCCAAAAATTGCTCAAGAACTGACTATCCTTATCACTAACAATGCTCTGAGGTAACCCATGCAATCTAAATATCTCATGGAAGAATAACTCTGCTACCTATGTAGCTGAATATGTAGCTGCTATCGGGAAAGAGTCATATTTGGGGCAGTCAACAACTTCATAAATGCAATCTCTTCGGGGCTCTCGGCAAACCCATGTGAAATCCATCAGCAAAGCATTCCACTTCTTGTGGGGAATTGAGTATTGAAGTAACCCTACAAGATATGTGTTTCTATTTATTCCTGTTGACAAGCAGGACACTATCGATTTATCTTGAAGAACATCTGACTTGAGACCTTTCCAAGTGAAATGCTCCTATATTTTCCTGTAAATTTTGAAATACCTGTGATGTCCTACCATGGGCACATCGTGAAAGGTCCTCAATACTTTGCTCTTCATCTCTAATCTTCAGGTCAAAAAGATCCTCCCTTTGTAAATGATAAGATCATTTACAACTAAATACCTGTTGTCCTGTACTGACCCATCAACTATGCCAGAAGTCCAAGAGTCTTTGGCATACTCTGCTATAATCAAGTGTCTCCAATCCTCTGAAATCTCAACCATAGAGCTCAAATGTGGACGGCGAGACAAAGTACCAACAACAATGTTTTGAGTCCCTTTGACATAGGCAATGTCAAAGTCATATGATTGTAACTTGCTAACCCACTTCTATTGACAATCATTGAGATCTCGCTGCCCTAGGAAATGTCTTAGGCTATTATGATTTGTCTTGACACAAAATTTGTTGCCTACAAGGCACTGCTTGAATTTGGCCAACGCATGCATAATGGCCAACATCTCCTTGTCATAAATGTTGTAGCTCCTCTCTAGTCCTCTTAACTTCTTGCTCTCAAAAGCTATCTGATGCTTGTCCTGCATAAGGACTGCGCCAATCCCTTGACCCGAAGCATCACACTGAAGCTCGAAGGGTCTAGTGAAATCTGGCAATGCAAGAATTGGGCAAGAAGTCATCAACTGCTTGAACTTCTCAAAACAATCCTGTGCCTCAAGAGTCCAAATAAATGCCCCTTTCTTTGTTAAATCAGTGAGTGGTGCTGCATGCCGTGAATATCCACTGATGAATCTATGATAGAAACCACACAAGCCCAAAAAACCCCTCAACTATGTAAGGTTCTCAGGTGTAGACCACTCAATAATAGCCCTGACCTTGTCAGAATCCATACACACACCCTCTGCACTAATGATGTGGCCCAAGTACAGCAACTCCGTCATGCCCAAATCGCATTTGGATTCCTTGGCATACAAGGACTCCCTGTCAAGAATACCCAACACTGTATCCAAATGGGCAATATGTGAAGAGCACAAAGATATACTGAGAGGGGGGGGTGAATCAGTATATCAACAAACTTTTACCCTCTCAACTTTATCAACTTTTAAACTTCAACACAATATCAACTATGCAATAAGACAAAATATAATCAAGTTGACACCAACAATTGTACTTTATGTTTTTATATGAAATTACAAAGAATGTAGGCAACAACCTACTTGAATCACCAATTTTGTAGTTTAGTAGGCACCAACCTACAAGGAGCACCAACCCCTAATGTTCGTAGGCACCAACCTACCGGAGGCACAACCCCCACTTTCCAAGCACCAACTCAGCAAAGATAATAACTGAAAGAATAATGTTCCACCTTTAATGTTGCTTCTTCAACATATGATGGACAATCTTTTCTCTTCACAAAATTCTGCTCAAATATGTCTCTTAAATTTGCACCAAGTCTGCTATAGTTCTCCTCTTAGATCACTTCATGCATCGATCCAACGCACTCTATAAATCTGCTCCAATACTCTTCACAAATCTGATCTAACACTGACTTATGACTGCTCAAAGTCTGATTCAAAACCTACTACAAATCTCCACTAATTCCTTCAAATCCGATCTTCAAATGATACACACTTTGCTATAGCTCTTTTCTTCAAACTGTAGTAATCTCCTTCTCAAATCTGCTATAGATTGATCATAAATCTGCCAAGAGTATGATCACAAACTCATAATATAAATCTGCTAAAAAACTCCTTATATCCTTCTCATCAAAACTGCTCTTCTTATCAAATATACTTGATTGTCTTTGCAACACAACACACTTCCAGCACTCTGCTGTTCTAATCCACACCTGCTTGTGTTTGGATGATATAACCTTTTACTCACACACAGCACACTTAATACTTCTTCCTTTCTTAATCAAAAATCATATTTCAATAAATTCAATTCTTCTGCTGTTCTATTTTTACACAGCCTTCAACATCTACTTGTGTTCAAATGATATATCTTTTATTTCACCACAAACCCAACACACTACCATCACACTTTCTAACTTCTATTTGTATCTACAGAAACATATCCTTTCCCAAGAGACGTATATCTATTCACAATACTAATCGTGTCTCTTATTCAAGACACTCATCGCATCTCTTCATGGAGCAATTTACTCATTAAATATTGATAATTACTAACCAAACTTTAGTAACCGTTTCCTTTTATATCATAGAGTCACTTCTATTTATGAAGCGTTGCTTATAATTAATTTGCTACACGCTCCTTTTTATATTTGCTGTCTTCTTTTGTCTTATATGACTTTTGTCTTATTCCCAAGTGCTTTTAATATATTAATATTCTTTTAACTTTAAATAAAGAAGTCGATCACTTTGGGATTTATTTTGTTTGCTGTTTTACTTTATTACTTTCATCAGCAACTACAAAATTAACTTCCTTTATGTTTGCCCAGCCCTTCATTCAACATGTTCTTCATCCACATTGAATTCCAACATGTTCTTCATTTAATTAACTCTTTGTTTTCCTTAATTGCTGCTCTGTGCGATATAAACTCACTGTCCATAATTATTTTCTGGGCGATATTGGTTAAATATATGTCTTGGAACATGCTTGGTTGGCCATCATATAGACTATCTTGATTTGATTCGACTGTAATGGTTGGTTCTAACTTGCTGCTCATTTTGTTTAGTGAAAACATGTTTATACTGTTTTTGCCTCTTTTCATCCACAATCTTGATGATGAACTAGATGGGCAAAATATCAGTAAGCTTGACATCGTAGCCATTCCTTCCACCAGTGGTTTTCTTGACATTGTCATCATTAACCAAAAATAGAGATCAGCACATGACATTCTCAGATTTCTCTTGCTTTGAGCACAGCAGTACTTTGTTACTTAAATTATGGATACAGAATTCATGAGCTCCTTCAGAACAACTCACCCATAGCATCTCTATCTTCATATGATATATACAATATCTTCACAAAAGATGTCTTACAATTCCTCCTAAAGTTTGTTCATAAATTTACTCACAATCTCCTCATAAATTTGTTCACGAAGTCTTGTTCATATGCTTTTGACATCAATGACAATATTCCAACTATATGCTCCTCCCAAGTTTTGCTGTACACCAAGATGTCATCAAAGAAGACCAGCACAAATGTCCTCAGTTGTGACTGAAAAACCCTATTCATGGTGGACTAAAAAGTAGCGGGTGCATTGGTTAGCCCAAATGGCATAACCACAAACTCAAAATGTCCACAATGACACCTGAAATGATATCTTTTCAATATCCTACTCCCTGACACGAATTCGATGGTACCCTAACCTCAAATCTATTTTCAAAAAATAACAAGCACCATGAAGCTCATCTATAAGCTCATCAATCCTAGGAATAGGGTACCTATTCTTGATTGTCTTCTTATTCAGCATTCGATAATCAATAGACATCCGCAATGTACCATCCTTTTTCTTAACCAAAACAACTGATGAAGCAAATGGAGATTTGCTTGGTCTGATGTGCCCCATAGCTAGCAGCTCTTTAATTGTTTTCTCAATCTCATCTTTCAACCGCTTGGGGTGCCTGTAAGGAGTGATTATCACGGGTTTGGCACCCTCCTCCAATTCTATTATGTGCTCAATCCCTCTGTCTAGATGTCTACCTGGTGGAATATCACTGAACACCTTCCTGTGCTCAATCCTCAGCTCCTGTATATCTAGATGGTAATCTGGTTTTTGCTGCTCCCCTTGAGTTGGCATCAGTATACATTCTGCTGCCCACTCCACCATGTCATGGCGCATGAGTCTCTCCATCCTCCTAATAGATATCATCCTGCAACTGGTATCTCTAATGGCCTTTAGCACATGAGTCTTCCCATCCACCTTAAACTTCATCTCCATGTCACGAAGGTTAAGAGTAAACTCTCCTATTTCTTGAAGCCACTTCATTCCCAAAACCATATCAGTGTCTCCCATATTTACCACATAGAAATCTGCCTTAAACTCAAAATTATTCAAACGCATGGGAGATCTGGAATCATCCTGTCGCACTTAAGAGTGTAACAATCTGCAACTTTTACCCTTATGCCTTCAAATTAATCTGTCTGAATTCCATGCCTCTCAACCAACCTAGCATCAATGAAGTTATGTGTAGCACCTGTATCGAGCAAGGTGATAATCTTTTGTCTTGCTAAGACCCCACGCATCCTAAATGAGCCCTCCTGCTGTATGCTAGTGATGCGTGCCTCTTGAAATTTCACTTTCACTTCCCGTTCACCCTCATTTTTGGACTTCTCTGCCTCATGTTCAAACTTTTCTGACTCGGACTCCTCATGATCAATTTGCTAGTCTGATTTTTCGGATTCAGAACCCTCATGGAATGCCCACATTATTCGGTTAGCCTTTCCCTTAGGGCTCAATGGACAGTCATGGTTTGCATCATAGGGCCCCTTGCAATAGAAACACAACTTTTTCTTGCGCAAATCATTGAGTGTATCACAATCTAAGGGTGATGTTGATTTCCCCTTAGGGTCTGATTTTTCTTTTTCCTTAGAGAATGATTTGATGTCCCTATATGAAGATGATCCTTTCGATGAGAACTTGCTTTGTGGGGCTGCAAGTTCCATACTCCTAGCCTTTTTCATTGCCTCCTGTCGTGTCAGTGGATCAAAGGCTTTTATCCATCCTCTCAGTGGTTCCAATAAGCCCTCAATGAGGAGCGCAACTAATCTCCTCTCAGAAATATTAAGAACCATAACTAATAACTTTTGAAAGTCGCCAATGTAACCCTCCAAACTCCCAACCTATTTGAGCTGAGCCAAGTCCCTAAGATATGTTTCTGGATCCTTCTTATCAAAGCGTTCAATCAATCTATCCACAAATTCTTGATAAGAAGTGATGCAATTATGTTGCAGTGTGACCATTCCGTGGTACCACCAATCGTGGGCTGCTCCCTCCAAGTGTAAAGTGGCATATTTTATTGCATCCTCCCCTGCCATGAGTCGAAGATTCAAGAAGGTGTCTAGCTTGTGAACCCAAGCCTGAGCTGTAACCGTCCCACTGCCATCAAATGTAGGTAGCGTGAGTTTGCCAATGGCATGTCTTAGGTCATTGTTTTGGTCTCTATTTGGGTCTCTTGGTCTCCGATTTTGTTTGTCTCTATAATGTTCTCTCCTTTGACTTACAAATCTGTCAAAGCTTATACGTTCCCTCACCTGTGGTGTCAACAATTCCTATTCATCATTCACTGCCATAAGATTGTCTGCAAACCCTACCTCACCTTCTTCTTCAGCATTACCCTCCTTTGGTGTATTTCTCAAAAAGGTAGGGCATGTAGGTCTATCAAAGGTACAAGTGGGTGCTCTTTGCGCCCTAGGTGTCCCAACCACACTTTTGTTATCATCTAATTCCTGATTTTATCTTCCCTAAGGGACTATGTGCTGCATCATTGTTGTAAGTGCTCGTATAGCATCTGCAACCTACTCCTACCCTGTTGCCATGCATCTAAAAGTCTCTCTTGCTTCTCTTTCTTCATTCCTAGCTCCATTTCCAAGTTCATCCCTAGGTGGACTACCACCACCTCTTTCACCCATGGTGGCCTGTTGTGTGTCTACAGTTTGTTTTCTCTGTTGCTCTGCCCTTTTCCTGGTATAATATCTATGAGGACCAACTTCTGGTGGCTGCATAAAAACCTTAACCCTCTAGGATGGCAAGATCAAAACTCTGATACCACTATACTATCCCTTGCAATATCTGACCTCAAGTTGCTGATTAGACCCTCAAGGAAGCTTGCAAAGTCTGAACTTGCTGTTTTGGTTTCAGATTGTCTTGTTTTTGTTTTGATGATTGCAAAGGATGATAAAATGCTTGGAAATGCATACAATTAAACTAAACATATATCAAAGATGCAATGCAAGTCTTTTTGTGTTCTCCAAATGCATATGAATGACTTAATCTAATGCAAATCAACACCTACAGCTAGAAGAAATTTCGTCATACAATTTGCAGCCAAACCCCTTATGTCTCCAATATGATATTGCAATGAAATGAAGATAATTACAATCTGGAAAATGAAATGCAAATTGGCCAAGACTCTTGGCTTACAATGCTTTATATGCAACTAAACATGAACTCTATGGCAGCACCTTACAATCTGATATGACAAGTTACAAATCTGATATGCTATTACAAATGCATCAAATAACATGAAAGAACCTGATTGAACTATGCTCTCCTATGCAATGAAGCTATGGCAGCCTTGTGCATACAAAATGGAGCCTTCTCAATGCCAAATCGACCCTATCATGGAGCCGCCCCTGTTTTTGACTTGCTGCTGCTGAGATAAATTATTATGAGCTCCCAACGCCTCCTTCAAACATCAAACATCATTGTCACAGCTCCTAGAATGGAGCGATCCACCTCCCAAACAAAATCGATGCCAAAAGAAGCTTGCACAATCAAAATCGTGGTCTCCCACTAGCCGCCTATGTGACTGAAAATGCAAATCAGAATAGATGTCATGTAAAATCATCCCTTGGAAGAACAAATCGATGATGCCTTCAAACTGAAAAAAATCTCTAATGCATTCCCTAATCAATCTCCACAAATTTGGCCCTTGGCCACTAAATTTGTACTGGTCAGAAGACTGAAGTATCTCCTCCAATAGCTACAACCCTTTGGAAGATCTTTCACCACCTCAATTATGCAAATCAATGAGAGTTTTCATTCCCACTGATCAATGATGTAGAATTCTCCACAACAATGCAAAGAAAATATCAATTCCTAGATGGATGGAAGCTTGGCTAACCCTCTTAATATACTTTTCTCCAAGACTAGGTCGGCCCCTCTAGAAGCTTCCAATATTATAATGTTATTTTATTTTTAGTGACTTTATGATATAATAAATTATTTAAGTCACTATATTAAATTAATTAAATATAAGGTTACCATTTGATTTTTAATTTATTTAATAACCTTATAAAATAATTAATTTAATAATTTCTCCCTTATTTCTCCATTTAGCCTTCGGGAGCATAAAGGCTCAATAATCACTACGATGGCCACTAAGAAGGGGACATTACAGTCCGCCCTCCTTGAAATTGCTTGTCCCCAAGCAATCTCAACTCCGGATGCCGTAGAATCTCCTCGCTCTCCTATGTAGCATCCTCAACCGGCAAGTCCTTCCATTTAATCAAATACTCCCTAATGACACATCTCCGTAACTGTCTCTCTGACATCCAAAATGGCCTTAGGTACCAAAATCAACTTCCCCTCATCATCTAGGGGTGGTAAAGTGGTGGAAGGAACAACACGATGTCCCTAGCCTTTGCAGTGACACGAAACAAATTATGTACCCTGCTGTCTTAGGTAACTCCAGCTCATAAGCCACATGGCCTACTCGTCGATGATCTTGAAAGGCCCATAGTATTGTGAAACTAAGTTTCCTCACCACTCTTCTTAAGAATTAGGCTAGCGATAGGGCTACAACATTAGATTCCCCATATCTCCTACCTCGAGAAGCTCCAACTCTCTTAAGGTTTGCATCTTTGCTTCTTTTGATTTTGTGTCTTGAGATATTTTTCTCTAGAGAGCCCTAATAATATCCTGGTTCTCCTACAACCGTCGGCACTAGGCACTCTCATCACTCATTAGTAAAGTCAAGAAAACTGAAGCCTCATAACCATACAAGGCCATAAATGGTGTCATCTGAATCGAAAGATGGTAAGTGGTATTATAGCAATACTCATAGAGATAAATCCACTTAACCCAACCCCTATGCTGCCCTACAATGTAATTCTTGAGATATCCCTCCACCCATTTATTAACAATCTTAGCTTGACCATCAGTCTGCGAGTGGTAGTTGGTGCTAGAAGTAAGCTCGGTCCCACATAATTTGAATAGCTCTTGCCAAAAATTACTCATGAACCAACTGTCTCTATCACTAACAATGCTCCGAGGTAACCCATGTAATCTAAGTATCTCCTGGAAGAATAGCTCTGCTACCTGTGTCACTGAATATGTAGCTGCTATCAGAAAGGAGCATATTTGGTGAGACGATCAACAACTACATAAATGCAATCTTTTCCCTGGGCTCTCGACAAGCCCATAATGAAATCCATCAACAAGCATTCCCACTTCCTGTCAGGAATTGGAAGTGGCTAAAGTAACCCTACAAGATATGTGTGTTCCTGTTTATTCTATTGACAAACAGGACACTCTCTAACATACCGAAGAACATCTGACTTGAGCCCTTTCCAAGTGAAACACTCTCGAACCTACCTGTAAGTCTTGAAATACCCGGGATGTCCTACCATAGGTGCATCATGAAAGGTCCTCAACACTGTGTTCTTCATCTCCAATCCTGAGGTCAAAAAGATCCTCCCTTTGTAAATGATAAGATCATTTACAACTAAATACCTGTTGTCCTGTACTGACCCATCAACTATGCCAGAAGTCCAAGAGTCTTTGGCATACTCTGCTATAATCAAGTGTCTCCAATCCTCTGAAATCTCAACCATAGAGCTCAAATGTGGACGGCGAGACAAAGTACCAACAACAATGTTTTGAGTCCCTTTGACATAGGCAATGTCAAAGTCATATGATTGTAACTTGCTAACCCACTTCTATTGACAATCATTGAGATCTCGCTGCCCTAGGAAATGTCTTAGGCTATTATGATTTGTCTTGACACAAAATTTGTTGCCTACAAGGCACTGCTTGAATTTGGCCAACGCATGCATAATGGCCAACATCTCCTTGTCATAAATGTTGTAGCTCCTCTCTAGTCCTCTTAACTTCTTGCTCTCAAAAGCTATCTGATGCTTGTCCTGCATAAGGACTGCGCCAATCCCTTGACCCGAAGCATCACACTGAAGCTCGAAGGGTCTAGTGAAATCTGGCAATGCAAGAATTGGGCAAGAAGTCATCAACTGCTTGAACTTCTCAAAACAATCCTGTGCCTCAAGAGTCCAAATAAATGCCCCTTTCTTTGTTAAATCAGTGAGTGGTGCTGCATGCCGTGAATATCCACTGATGAATCTATGATAGAAACCACACAAGCCCAAAAAACCCCTCAACTATGTAAGGTTCTCAGGTGTAGACCACTCAAT
This sequence comes from Sequoia sempervirens, assembly GCA_007258455.2. Classification (NCBI taxonomy): domain Eukaryota; kingdom Viridiplantae; phylum Streptophyta; class Pinopsida; order Cupressales; family Cupressaceae; genus Sequoia; species Sequoia sempervirens. The sequence continues at coordinate 14,402 of VDFB02351763.1, forward strand.
AATAGCCCTGACCTTGTCAGAATCCATACACACACCCTCTGCACTAATGATGTGGCCCAAGTACAGCAACTCCGTCATGCCCAAATCGCATTTGGATTCCTTGGCATACAAGGACTCCCTGTCAAGAATACCCAACACTGTATCCAAATGGGCAATATGTGAAGAGCACAAAGATATACTGAGAGGGGGGGGTGAATCAGTATATCAACAAACTTTTACCCTCTCAACTTTATCAACTTTTAAACTTCAACACAATATCAACTATGCAATAAGACAAAATATAATCAAGTTGACACCAACAATTGTACTTTATGTTTTTATATGAAATTACAAAGAATGTAGGCAACAACCTACTTGAATCACCAATTTTGTAGTTTAGTAGGCACCAACCTACAAGGAGCACCAACCCCTAATGTTCGTAGGCACCAACCTACCGGAGGCACAACCCCCACTTTCCAAGCACCAACTCAGCAAAGATAATAACTGAAAGAATAATGTTCCACCTTTAATGTTGCTTCTTCAACATATGATGGACAATCTTTTCTCTTCACAAAATTCTGCTCAAATATGTCTCTTAAATTTGCACCAAGTCTGCTATAGTTCTCCTCTTAGATCACTTCATGCATCGATCCAACGCACTCTATAAATCTGCTCCAATACTCTTCACAAATCTGATCTAACACTGACTTATGACTGCTCAAAGTCTGATTCAAAACCTACTACAAATCTCCACTAATTCCTTCAAATCCGATCTTCAAATGATACACACTTTGCTATAGCTCTTTTCTTCAAACTGTAGTAATCTCCTTCTCAAATCTGCTATAGATTGATCATAAATCTGCCAAGAGTATGATCACAAACTCATAATATAAATCTGCTAAAAAACTCCTTATATCCTTCTCATCAAAACTGCTCTTCTTATCAAATATACTTGATTGTCTTTGCAACACAACACACTTCCAGCACTCTGCTGTTCTAATCCACACCTGCTTGTGTTTGGATGATATAACCTTTTACTCACACACAGCACACTTAATACTTCTTCCTTTCTTAATCAAAAATCATATTTCAATAAATTCAATTCTTCTGCTGTTCTATTTTTACACAGCCTTCAACATCTACTTGTGTTCAAATGATATATCTTTTATTTCACCACAAACCCAACACACTACCATCACACTTTCTAACTTCTATTTGTATCTACAGAAACATATCCTTTCCCAAGAGACGTATATCTATTCACAATACTAATCGTGTCTCTTATTCAAGACACTCATCGCATCTCTTCATGGAGCAATTTACTCATTAAATATTGATAATTACTAACCAAACTTTAGTAACCGTTTCCTTTTATATCATAGAGTCACTTCTATTTATGAAGCGTTGCTTATAATTAATTTGCTACACGCTCCTTTTTATATTTGCTGTCTTCTTTTGTCTTATATGACTTTTGTCTTATTCCCAAGTGCTTTTAATATATTAATATTCTTTTAACTTTAAATAAAGAAGTCGATCACTTTGGGATTTATTTTGTTTGCTGTTTTACTTTATTACTTTCATCAGCAACTACAAAATTAACTTCCTTTATGTTTGCCCAGCCCTTCATTCAACATGTTCTTCATCCACATTGAATTCCAACATGTTCTTCATTTAATTGCTTTCTTTGTTTTCCTTAATTGCTGCTCTGTGTGATATAAACTCTCACTGTCATAATTATTTTCTGGGTAATAACATTGGTTAAATATATGTCTTGGAACATGCTTGGTCGGCCATCATATAGATTATCTTGATTTGATTCAACTGTAATGGTTGGTTCTAACTTGCTGCTCATGTTGTTTAGTGAAAACATGTTTATACTTCTTTTGCCTCTTTTCATCCACAATCTTGATGATGAACTTTATGGAGAAAATATCAGTGAGCTTGACATCGTAGCCATTCCTTCCACCAATGGTATTCTAGACATTGTCATCATTAACCAAAAATGAGATCAGCACATAGACATTCTCAGATTTCTCTTGCTTTGAGCACAGCAGTACTTTGTTACTTAAATTATGGAATACAGAATTCCTTGAGCTCCTTCAAGAACAACTCACCCATAGCATCTCTATCTTCATATGATATATACAATATCTTCACAAAAGATGTCTTACAATTCCTCCTAAAGTTTGTTCATAAATTTACTCACAATCTCCTCATAAATTTGTTCACGAAGTCTTGTTCATATGCTTTTGACATCAATGACAATATTCCAACTATATGCTCCTCCCAAGTTTTGCTGTACACCAAGATGTCATCAAAGAAGACCAGCACAAATGTCCTCAGTTGTGACTGAAAAACCCTATTCATGGTGGACTAAAAAGTAGCGGGTGCATTGGTTAGCCCAAATGGCATAACCACAAACTCAAAATGTCCACAATGACACCTGAAATGATATCTTTTCAATATCCTACTCCCTGACACGAATTCGATGGTACCCTAACCTCAAATCTATTTTCAAAAAATAACAAGCACCATGAAGCTCATCTATAAGCTCATCAATCCTAGGAATAGGGTACCTATTCTTGATTGTCTTCTTATTCAGCATTCGATAATCAATAGACATCCGCAATGTACCATCCTTTTTCTTAACCAAAACAACTGATGAAGCAAATGGAGATTTGCTTGGTCTGATGTGCCCCATAGCTAGCAGCTCTTTAATTGTTTTCTCAATCTCATCTTTCAACCGCTTGGGGTGCCTGTAAGGAGTGATTATCACGGGTTTGGCACCCTCCTCCAATTCTATTATGTGCTCAATCCCTCTGTCTAGATGTCTACCTGGTGGAATATCACTGAACACCTTCCTGTGCTCAATCCTCAGCTCCTGTATATCTAGATGGTAATCTGGTTTTTGCTGCTCCCCTTGAGTTGGCATCAGTATACATTCTGCTGCCCACTCCACCATGTCATGGCGCATGAGTCTCTCCATCCTCCTAATAGATATCATCCTGCAACTGGTATCTCTAATGGCCTTTAGCACATGAGTCTTCCCATCCACCTTAAACTTCATCTCCATGTCACGAAGGTTAAGAGTAAACTCTCCTATTTCTTGAAGCCACTTCATTCCCAAAACCATATCAGTGTCTCCCATATTTACCACATAGAAATCTGCCTTAAACTCAAAATTATTCAAACGCATGGGAGATCTGGAATCATCCTGTCGCACTTAAGAGTGTAACAATCTGCAACTTTTACCCTTATGCCTTCAAATTAATCTGTCTGAATTCCATGCCTCTCAACCAACCTAGCATCAATGAAGTTATGTGTAGCACCTGTATCGAGCAAGGTGATAATCTTTTGTCTTGCTAAGACCCCACGCATCCTAAATGAGCCCTCCTGCTGTATGCTAGTGATGCGTGCCTCTTGAAATTTCACTTTCACTTCCCGTTCACCCTCATTTTTGGACTTCTCTGCCTCATGTTCAAACTTTTCTGACTCGGACTCCTCATGATCAATTTGCTAGTCTGATTTTTCGGATTCAGAACCCTCATGGAATGCCCACATTATTCGGTTAGCCTTTCCCTTAGGGCTCAATGGACAGTCATGGTTTGCATCATAGGGCCCCTTGCAATAGAAACACAACTTTTTCTTGCGCAAATCATTGAGTGTATCACAATCTAAGGGTGATGTTGATTTCCCCTTAGGGTCTGATTTTTCTTTTTCCTTAGAGAATGATTTGATGTCCCTATATGAAGATGATCCTTTCGATGAGAACTTGCTTTGTGGGGCTGCAAGTTCCATACTCCTAGCCTTTTTCATTGCCTCCTGTCGTGTCAGTGGATCAAAGGCTTTTATCCATCCTCTCAGTGGTTCCAATAAGCCCTCAATGAGGAGCGCAACTAATCTCCTCTCAGAAATATTAAGAACCATAACTAATAACTTTTGAAAGTCGCCAATGTAACCCTCCAAACTCCCAACCTATTTGAGCTGAGCCAAGTCCCTAAGATATGTTTCTGGATCCTTCTTATCAAAGCGTTCAATCAATCTATCCACAAATTCTTGATAAGAAGTGATGCAATTATGTTGCAGTGTGACCATTCCGTGGTACCACCAATCGTGGGCTGCTCCCTCCAAGTGTAAAGTGGCATATTTTATTGCATCCTCCCCTGCCATGAGTCGAAGATTCAAGAAGGTGTCTAGCTTGTGAACCCAAGCCTGAGCTGTAACCGTCCCACTGCCATCAAATGTAGGTAGCGTGAGTTTGCCAATGGCATGTCTTAGGTCATTGTTTTGGTCTCTATTTGGGTCTCTTGGTCTCCGATTTTGTTTGTCTCTATAATGTTCTCTCCTTTGACTTACAAATCTGTCAAAGCTTATACGTTCCCTCACCTGTGGTGTCAACAATTCCTATTCATCATTCACTGCCATAAGATTGTCTGCAAACCCTACCTCACCTTCTTCTTCAGCATTACCCTCCTTTGGTGTATTTCTCAAAAAGGTAGGGCATGTAGGTCTATCAAAGGTACAAGTGGGTGCTCTTTGCGCCCTAGGTGTCCCAACCACACTTTTGTTATCATCTAATTCCTGATTTTATCTTCCCTAAGGGACTATGTGCTGCATCATTGTTGTAAGTGCTCGTATAGCATCTGCAACCTACTCCTACCCTGTTGCCATGCATCTAAAAGTCTCTCTTGCTTCTCTTTCTTCATTCCTAGCTCCATTTCCAAGTTCATCCCTAGGTGGACTACCACCACCTCTTTCACCCATGGTGGCCTGTTGTGTGTCTACAGTTTGTTTTCTCTGTTGCTCTGCCCTTTTCCTGGTATAATATCTATGAGGACCAACTTCTGGTGGCTGCATAAAAACCTTAACCCTCTAGGATGGCAAGATCAAAACTCTGATACCACTATACTATCCCTTGCAATATCTGACCTCAAGTTGCTGATTAGACCCTCAAGGAAGCTTGCAAAGTCTGAACTTGCTGTTTTGGTTTCAGATTGTCTTGTTTTTGTTTTGATGATTGCAAAGGATGATAAAATGCTTGGAAATGCATACAATTAAACTAAACATATATCAAAGATGCAATGCAAGTCTTTTTGTGTTCTCCAAATGCATATGAATGACTTAATCTAATGCAAATCAACACCTACAGCTAGAAGAAATTTCGTCATACAATTTGCAGCCAAACCCCTTATGTCTCCAATATGATATTGCAATGAAATGAAGATAATTACAATCTGGAAAATGAAATGCAAATTGGCCAAGACTCTTGGCTTACAATGCTTTATATGCAACTAAACATGAACTCTATGGCAGCACCTTACAATCTGATATGACAAGTTACAAATCTGATATGCTATTACAAATGCATCAAATAACATGAAAGAACCTGATTGAACTATGCTCTCCTATGCAATGAAGCTATGGCAGCCTTGTGCATACAAAATGGAGCCTTCTCAATGCCAAATCGACCCTATCATGGAGCCGCCCCTGTTTTTGACTTGCTGCTGCTGAGATAAATTATTATGAGCTCCCAACGCCTCCTTCAAACATCAAACATCATTGTCACAGCTCCTAGAATGGAGCGATCCACCTCCCAAACAAAATCGATGCCAAAAGAAGCTTGCACAATCAAAATCGTGGTCTCCCACTAGCCGCCTATGTGACTGAAAATGCAAATCAGAATAGATGTCATGTAAAATCATCCCTTGGAAGAACAAATCGATGATGCCTTCAAACTGAAAAAAATCTCTAATGCATTCCCTAATCAATCTCCACAAATTTGGCCCTTGGCCACTAAATTTGTACTGGTCAGAAGACTGAAGTATCTCCTCCAATAGCTACAACCCTTTGGAAGATCTTTCACCACCTCAATTATGCAAATCAATGAGAGTTTTCATTCCCACTGATCAATGATGTAGAATTCTCCACAACAATACAAAGAAAATATCAATTCCTAGATGAATGAAGCTTGGCTAACCCTCTTAATATACTTTTTCACCAAGACTAGGTCGGCCCCTCCAGAAGCTTCCATTTTTAAACATTATAATAATATAATTTAATTTCAGTGACTTTATGATATTATATTTTATTTAAGTCACTATATTAAATTAATTAAATTTAAGGTTACCTTTTAATATTTATTTATTTGATAACCTTATAAAATAATTAACTTAATCATTTTCTCCCTTATTTCTCCATTTAGCCTCTGGGAGCATAAAGGCTAAATAATCACCGCGATGGCTACGCAAAAGGGGACATTACAATCCGCCCTCCCTAAAATTGCTTGTCCCCAAGCAATCTCAACTCTGGATGCTGTAAAATCTCCTCACTCTCCCAGGTAGCATCCTCAACCAGCAAGTCCTTCCATTTAATCAAATACTCCTTAATGAATCGTCTCTGTAACTGTCTCTCTCTGACATCCAAGATGGCCTCTAGAGCCAAAATCAATTTCCCCTCATCATCAAGGGGTGGTAAAACTGTGGAAGGAACCACACGATGTCCTAACGCCTTTTTGAGGCGTGACACATGAAACAAATTATGTACCCTGCTGTCTTCCGGTAACTCCAACTCATAAGCCACATCGCCTACTCGTCTGATGATCTTGAAAGGCCCATAGTATTGTGGCTTAAGTTTCTCTACACCACTCTTCTTAAGAGTCGACTAGCGATAGGGCTACAACATTAGATTCCCCATATCTCCTACCTCGAAAGAGCGCTCAACTCTCTTCTGGTTTGCATACTGCTTCTTTTGATTTTGTGTCTTCTGAATATTTTCTCGAAGAGCCCTAATAATATCCTAGTTCTCCTACAACAAATCCCCAGCACTAGGCACTCTACTGTCACTCAGTAGTAAGTCAAGAAAGCTAGGCGCCTCATAACCATACAATGCCATAAATAGTGTCATCTAAATCGAAAGATGGTAAGTGGTATTATAGCAATACTCATAGAGATAAATCCACTTAACCCAACCCCTTTGCTGCCCTACAATGTAATTCTTGAGATATCCCTCCACCCATTTATTAACAATCTCAGTCTGACCATCAATCTGCGGGTGGTAGTTGGTGCTAGAAGTAAGCTCGGTTCCCACATAATCTGAATAGCTCCTGCCAGAAATTACTCATGAACCAACTGTCTCTATCACTAACAATGCTCCGAGGTAACCCATGTAATCTAAGTATCTCCTGGAAGAATAGCTCTGCTACCTGGGTCACTGAATATGTAGCTGCTATCGGAAAGAAGTGATCATATTTGGTGAGACGATCAACAACTACATAAATGCAATCTCTTCCCGGGGCTCTCGGCAAGCCCATAATGAAATCCATCAACAAGCATTCCCACTTCTTGTCAGGAATTGGAAGTGGCTGAAGTAACCCTACAAGATATGTGTGTTCCTGTTTATTCTATTGACAAACAGGACACTATCTGACATACTGAAGAACATCTGACTTGAGCCCTTTCCAAGTGAAACACTCTCGAACCTACCTGTAAGTCTTGAAATACCCGGGATGTCCTGCCATAGGTGCATCATGAAAGGTCCTCAACACTGTGTTCTTCATCTCCAATCTTGGGGTCAAAAAGATCCTCCCTTTGTAAATGATAAGATCATTTACAACTAAATACCCGTTGTCCTGTACTGACCCATCAACTATGCCAGAAGTCCAAGAGTCTTTGGCATACTCTGCTATAATCAAGTGTCTCCAATCCTCTTAAATCTCAACCATAGAGCTCAAATGTGGACGGCGAGACAAAGTATCAACAACAATGTTTTGAGTCCCTTTGACATAGGCAATGTCAAAGTCATATGATAGTAACTTGCTAACCCACTTCTGTTGACGATCATTGAGATCTCGCTGCCCTAGGAAATGTCTCAGGCTATTATGATATGTCTTGACACAAAATTTGTTGCCTACAAGGCACTGCCTGAATTTGGCCAATGCATGCATAATGGCCAGCATCTCCTTGTCATAAATATTGTAGCTCCTCTCTGGTCCTCTTAACTTCCTGCTCTCAAAAGCTATCTGATGCTTGTCCTACATAAGGACTGCGCCAATCCCTTGACCCGAAGCATCACACTGAAGCTCGAAGGGTCTAGTGAAATCAGGCAATGCAAGAATTGGGCAAGAAGTCATCAACTGCTTGAACTTCTCAAAACATTCCTGTGCCTCAAGAGTCCAAAGAAATGCCCCTTTCTTTGTTAAATCAGTGAGTGGTGTTGCATGCTATGAATATCCACTGATGAATCTGTGATAGAAACCACACAAGCCCAAAAATCCCCTCAACTATGTAAGGTTCTCAGGTGTAGACCACTCAATAATAGCCCTGACCTTGTCAGAATCCATACACACACCCTCTGCACTGATGATGTGACCCAGTACAGCAACTCTGTCATGCCCAAATCGCATTTGGATTCCTTGGCATACAAGGACTCCCTGTCAAGAATACCCAACACTGTATCCAAATGGGCAATATGTGAAGAGCACAAAGATATACTGAGAGGGGGGGGTGAATCAGTATATCAACAAACTTTTACCCTCTCAACTTTATCAACTTTTAAACTTCAACACAATATCAACTATGCAATAAGACAAAATATAATCAAGTTGACACCAACAATTGTACTTTATGTTTTTATATGAAATTACAAAGAATGTAGGCAACAACCTACTTGAATCACCAATTTTGTAGTTTAGTAGGCACCAACCTACAAGGAGCACCAACCCCTAATGTTC
>VDFB02351764.1:0-21241 GCA_007258455.2 Sequoia sempervirens
CAATGGTGAAAATACTCTGAAACCCTTGTCTCAGGCACTGGTATCAAGAAGCCAAAGCAATGTCAAATGATCAAAAGTGTATGAGTTCGACTTGTTTTTGCCTCTTATAACCCCAAAAGGCACAATTCCCAAAAAGTCACGACTTTGTCATTTTAAATACATTAAAATGTATTCAAGTCACTTTAATAATGTTTTAATATGCATTTATCAACTTGGGTGTACCTTTTATGACTTAAGTGATTTAATTATCACTTTATAATATTTAAGTGGCTTTAATTTATTATAAAGTCAAATTATAACTTTATAATATCTCCATAAGTTAATTAAATAACTTAACCACTAAAATATTAATATCTCCCTCAATTCTCAGTGTTTTGACGTGTCGCCAAAAGCTAGCAAACACTAAATTGCAAAGGCCTGCACTAAGCCCAATATTGAACTAAAGGGGTGGAAATGACAATATCCACCATTATCTGCCACTGAGACCCCCTATCCACACATGTTAGCCTACGAGGGTCCACATAATAGGCTAACCCATCTACTACTAACACTGACTAAAGTGGGGACATTACAGTCCGCCCTCCCCGAATTTGCTTGTCCTCAAGCAAACTCAAAGCTGGATGCTGTAATATGCTCTTGCTCTCCCAAGTAGCATCCTCTGCCAGTAGATCTCTCCACTTAACCAAATATTCCCTAATAACCCACCTCCGAAGATGACGCTCTCTGGAATCCAGGAAGGCCTCAGGTACTAATATCAACTTCCCTTCATCATCCAAGGGTGGTAAGTCTGAAGAAGGAACTATATGCTCTCCCAACGCCTTCTTGAGGCGTGACACATGGAACACATTGTGCACCCTACTATTTGTCGGTAAATCTAACTCGTAAGCCACCTCGCCAACTCGCCTAACAATCTTGAATGGCCCATAATAGCGTGGCTTGAGTTTCTCTACGCCCCTCTTCCTAAGAGTGGACTGTCTATAGGGTTGCAACATCAGATACACCATATCTCCGATCTCAAATGATCGCTCAACCCTCCTCTAATCAACATATTGCTTTTGCTAATTCTAAGCCTTCTAAATGTTCTCACGAAGGGCTCTCATGACATCCTAGTTCTCCTGTAATAGATCCCCAGCACTCGGTACTCTGCAATCACTCAGCAATAAATCGAGGAAACTAGGAGCATCATAGCCATACAATGCTCTAAAATGTGTCATCTGGATAGTCATATGGTGAGTGGAATTATAGCGGTACTCACAAAGATGCAACCACTTCACCCAAGCCTTCTGCTGCCCAGAAATGTAGTTCCACAGGTATCCCTACACCCATTTGTTGACAATCTTTGTCTTTCCATCAGTCTGGGGGTGGTAGCTAGTGCTCAAAGTAAGCTTTGTCCCGCATAGTCTAAATAACTCCTGCCAGAAGTGACCCATGAACCTACTGTCTCGGTCACTGACAATACTCTGAGGTAACCCATGCAATCTGAATACCTCACAAAAGAATAGATCCGCTACCTGTGTAGCTGAATAGGTAGTGGTGATCGGGAAGAAATGTGCATACTTAGTCAACCGATCTACTACCACATAAATGTTGTCTCTCCCCAAGCTTTCGGCAAGCCCACAATAAAGTCCATAGGCAAGCATTCCCACTTCCCCTCTTCAGGTTCATTTCTCACAAAAGTAGGGCATGTAGGCTTGTCATAGGTGCATGTTGGAGTTACTCTCATCCGTGGGGCTCCATCAATACTACTCGCCTCTTCCTGATTTTGATTCAGTCTCCTAGGAATGGTCATCTGCTAAACGGCTGTAGAAAGCTGTTGCAACACATTTGCTACCTGTTCCTGTCCAGCTACAAGACCCCTCAGAATGTCTCTGGCTTCTCTGTTCTCATTGTTACCATGGTTTCTGGGTGGATCAACCTCTTCCCTGTCTCCCATGATTTCAAATGGTGTCTATTTGAACTATAACTCTAAAGGTATCTCCTCAAACGGGTTTCTTTGCAATCCAGGTCTCCTGCGTGAGTAATACCTGTTATATCCAACCTGATGAGGCCGCATATGAACTTCTAACCCTCCAGGATGGTAGGAACAGAGCTTTGATACCACTGTGAAGAACCTTGTTGGTTCTAACTCTGCCCAAATGCTAAAATTGTTGTGTTTTTGTGTTTTTGCTTGTTTTGAAGAATTTTATATAAAAAATAAAGAAGTGCGGAAGGCAAGAAATGAAGATAAAACTGAATAGACAAGAAGTATGGAGTAACTGCAACTATATTATGTATCTGGCAACTGCTACAAGTAAATTTAATACAATGAACACACCCGAAGGTCCTCAACTTATTTAAATAAAGAGTTTCTGGAACATGCTAGGCAAGACAGAGAAAATTGACAAAACGCAACACCCACCTCTAGATGGTGATTTCTCCCTAATAGAAACTGGATCACAAGGCCTGAGGATGCTAGGCGTCCAAGATGCAAGTAACAGAAAGCGCAAACAGAAGGCGTTTTAGCTTCCCAGATCACACGCCCCCAACTAGAGAAGCACGCCTCCCAAGGATGATGTACGACCAACTTATTGAAAGCTCTGAAACTATGAATGCAGGTGCCACAATCTAGTTTGACCCTTCCTTATTGTAAATTGCTCAGAAACTGAATGATGAAAACTTTGATGAAGCTCAAATGGACTCTAGGATGAAGCCCTCCCAGATGCAATGATTCAGCTGATATTCCACAACCTCAAGATCGTAGATCACTAAAGAATTCTCGTTCTCCAATGGTGAAAATCCTCTGAAACCCTTGTCTCAACACAAACTTCAAAGAAGCCAAAAAGAGTAAAATGTCAAATGATCAAAAAGGTGAGGTCGACTTTTCTCCTTTGCCTTCTTATATCCTCAAAATGGCACGAATTCCCAAAAAGAATGACTTTGTCATTTAAATACATTTAAATGTATTCAAGTCACTTTGATAATGTTTTAATTTGTCTTTATCAACTTGGGCGTACCTTTTATGACAAGTGATTTAATTCTCACTTTATAATATTTAAGTGGCTTTAATTTATTATAAAGTCAAATTATAACTTTATAATATCCCCATAAGTTAATTAAATAACTTAACCACTAAAATATTAATATCTCCTTCAATTCTCAGTGTTTTGACGTGCCATCAGAAGCTGGAAAACACTGAATTGCAAAGGTCTGCACTGAACCCAATACTGAACTGAAGGGGTGGAAATGACAATATCCACCATTATCTACCACTAAGACCCCCTATCCACACATATTAGCCTACGAGGGTCCAAATAATAGGCTAACCCATCTGCTACTGACACTGACTAGAGTGGGGACATTACGAAACCCTAATTACCTACACCTACTTTCAGATAGATATCATCTTCTCATGCTTGATGAGATTTATTTTGATGCGCTAAAAGGGAAAAAAGAGGAAGTTGATAAGCTTACCCATGAGCTTAAGGTTACCAAGGATTCTTTGAAGAGCACTCAAATGGCCCTTCAAGAATCATAAATTCAGGTTGATGAGATTTGTCTGGAGTTGAGCTTGGCACATTCTTCATCATCCACAACAGAAACTCAGTTTTCTATGGCAGCCATAACACATGAGGATGATAGTGGTATTCATGATTTGGGGAAAGGGCCTCTTGTGATGGTCAAGCACGAGGAGCATTTAGATTTGCATGGGCTTGAGGAGAGGTGTGACTCAAATTTTTTTGATTATACACATAGTTTCCATCATGGGGATCTTGAGTCACTTCTTTAGGAAAGTCCATTGAAGGCTCAAGTCATAGAGATGGATGAGATAGTTGAGCATACACTTTGTGGACCAGACAACAGTGAAGTGCATGCGTCCACTTGCAGGAATGGGTATATTGAAGATGTGGAAACATTAATATTGGTTACAGGTTCAAATGACACTAGTGGAATGAGTGCAAAGGATAAGATTAAAAAGGAGTAGAATGATACAATGGGCATCCATGAAAAGAACCATCTATTGCATTCACAAGTGAAATGGGGGCACAAATCTCTATATTGGTGATGTAGAGATTGTTATTGATAAGCCCTGTGAGGAGGAGACGAATTCTTTTGAGGACAATATGATAGTTCATAATGTTGTCCCATCATTTTTTCTTGGGGATTGCAGGGCATCAACTAATGGAAAAACAAATATCAGTAAAGAAAGGTTTCCTACTCATGAAAGCAAAACAAAAAATTCATTTTATGCAGTTGATTGTGATCATTGGCCTAATGAGTCACATGAGTTGAAGGATCAGCTGAAAGTCACTGAAGATAAGGTTGTCCAAACCTTAACTCACTTTGATAGCAAACACAAGTTCATTGAATACCTCCTTTGGTCAGCTCAACTGGAGGAAAGGTAGCAAGGGTTAATGGTTGGAGTTGCTATACCAAATCTGTGGACTATCAAACATGCTTTAGAGGTAATGAAATCAGATTACCTCTATTTACTTTTAGATAAAGACCTTGCCATCAAATTTGCAGAGAAGGTTTATAGAGCTAATGTAAAATTTGCTCTTCATGATCTAACTTGTGAGATACCTCCTAATGCATGCGATGGTAGTGGTGATATATGGAACCCAAGTGACTATTCCAGTATTCCATTGGCACAAGCGGGTGAATTTCACCTTGATTGTATGGTGAGGTATGCTCATCAATTTTCTTTCAACCCACCTATGTACGATTTGACCATGTTTTTGATGACACATTAAAGTGAGTTGGATAAAAGATTACACAGTTCACTCTGGTATGATGTGCTTCCATCTTCAGAAGATGAATTCAAATCTTGTAGGTCTCCTATTTTGTTTCCACTAGATGGTTGCATACAAAAACAAGGATCAAAGACTTGGCTTATTTGGATTCCAATGGTTATCAGGGTGGCATAGTGGAAGTCAGTAGGTATTGGAAATGGTGGACTTCCAATTTGGCTGTGGGATCTAGGAATTTCTATTCTTGGTAGATTGCTTCATATTTTGATAGTGATTAACGGAGTTGTTGAGTTGTTTTATCTAGTTGATGTAGAGGAAATATAGTGGAGCATTCTACGGGCTCATCTGGGATCCTGGTATTTAGCCATGGTGTATAGGTGTGGATTGCTTGGGCACAAGCAATCTTTAGGAAGGGAGGATTGTAATGTCCCCATTTTCCGGCTAGCCAGACGGACATTAATTTAATTAATTAATTTAATGATTTGATATTACCCAGCAAAAAGTACATTTAAAAAGGGTAATATTAAATTATTAGATTAATGTATTATTATAAAGTGACAAGAAGGAAATATTTAAAAGTATTTTATAATGTCACTTTATTAAAAAGGGAGTTTAATGTTTTGGCGAGAAATTTGAAAAGGTTTCCAGAAGTTTCCTCGGATGGAAATAAAAGGGGCTGCGAGTGGTCATTTAGGATAGGCTAGTTTATTATTTTATTGGGTATTTTGGTGGAGCTCTTCGGAGTCTGAAACCCTAGGTGGGAATTCCTACAGGTGTATCAATTTCGATGGTGAAAGATTCCTCCCTAGTTGATAATAGGAGAAATCATCCAGGTTAATCGCATTTGCACAGTAACAGTTGTTCCAAATTTTTGCTTCTTCTTCGGAGACAAATTTGCAGAGTTTCGATAATTCTAGATTCAGTGCTATTCCAAACTCTTCTTATATATATGTGCTGATTGATTTTAGGAGAGATAATATTTAGGAAATCATATCTAAAATTTCTTCAATTTGGCTGGTCGATATGTATGCATATAGAGTTGGGAAATTATATATATGTCTAGAGAGGGCATTGGATATCTCTGGAATAATATTCCAAAATCTATATTCATGGCGATGCTTGTGGTTTCAAGGCAGGATTGATACCTCCATAGAAACATAAATCTGCAAAAGAACCTGATTAATCGCGATTTTTAAAAAATCTGCAGGCTGGACGATTTTTTTGTCATGTCCCCGATTTGGAGACAAAGTGATTTAATTAATTTAATTAATTAAGTTGTCCAAATATTGATATTTCATAAGGATGACTAATTGATTATTTTAATTAAATTAGAGTGGAGATATTAAATTAATTATTTATAAAGTTATTCCAATAAATTAATATCTAAAGGGTGACTTTATATTTAATTAGTTTAATAAAGTGACTAAATAAAATATATCATAAAGTCACTTAATGGAATAAAATAATATTATTCTCTAGAAGCTTCTTGGTGATGAGGTATGAAAAGTATAAGAAGAAGCTTGGGCTATGCATTTTGGGCATCTTGAGTTGAATACACCTTTCTACTACACAGCTGAAGCTGAATGCTTAGCTTGTTGATTTCCAGTCTTCGTTTGTGAAAGACCAAACCTAGCTGGTTACTTCCAATTTCAGTTGTGAAATATCAACCCTAGTTTGGAATATTGAGGAAGTTACTTCAGACTTTCTATTCGTGCTTCATTGGGAAAATTTTTTGGCCTTTGGCCAAATTTTGGAAGGAGTTAATGGTGAGCTTTTTGGTACAAGTTGTTGGAGATTTTTGATATCAAACTCAGGTCAGAAATTGTAGATAATAAAGGTCAATCAGCAAGCTTGAGGAGGTTCGATTTTCATCATGTCTCCCAACATAGGCTGTGATTTCACTCATGCTTGATGGCGCTTCATTGAAGAAGGCTGGGCATCACTTTTAGCAGGTGTTTCGAAGTGTAAAAGGCAGTCAAGGAATTAAATCGAAATCTGCATATGAGTCCAGGGGGCGGCAGCTTGATAGAAGATTCAAACTTGTGTTTGGGAGGCTTCATCACTGCTGATTAAGGATGCCATTCCAGCTGCAGCATAATAGCATACTTCAGTCCAGGTTCCTTTTGATGTTTAATCATTGTTGCATGCTCATAATAGATGATAATAGGTACTATCAGCATAGTTGCATATAAGTATTTGATTGATGCCAAGTCTTGTAATGTCCCCATTCTTTCGCGAGCATCAGACATGGTGGATTAGCCTATAACATCAACCCTCGTAGGCTAATGGTTCTGGATAGAGGGTCACTTGAACGGGCACTTGGTCGTGAATTTGCAGTATTGATATCCGGAGTCTGGTGGCATGGTGAATTTGCGCGTTTGGCGTGTTATTGGAGCTTAAAATTATGATCTTCACCATTTATTTCACCTTCTCAGGCTTAGGGACCATGTGTCTATTATTTAAAGGGGTCACTTTATATTTTTTAGTTACTATTCATTGATAAAGTGAAAAAAGAAACAACTTAAGTGAATAGTGCCATTTTAATGAATAGTGTTTTCAATGAGAAATTATAAAAGGAAGAAGAGAAGTTCGACCCTCTTATGCTTGAGATTATGTTTGCTGATTGAAACTTGAAGTGTGGAGTTTGGGAGAGAAGGAAACTAGGGTTTCTTGATTTCTGCAGTGGGTAAGCCTGGTTCGGGCTTGTAGTTAGGATTTTAGCGTCTTGACGGTGTGAAAGACCACCCTAAAGTTGCTGGTTACTTTTCTTGTTGCTGCATTGGAGCTCGAATCTGCTGGTTATCAGTTGTTGAAGTCGTCCATGTGAAGGGAGATTGCTGCTGGAGGTTCCTTTTGCATTTTGGAGGACGTGGCTCGTATTTGTCAGTGTTTGTTGAAGCTGATTATGCACCTACAGCCAGCCGCTTGAAGTAAGGGTTTCATCTTCATCAAGTAAGGAAAACGCCTTTCCTTGGTTGCTGCTATCTTGTCTAAAGGGGGCGCCCTTGGTATTAGAAGCTTTTTCTTCAATCTTTTGGCGGGAGAAAGTTGTAAGTTAATTTCCATATGTATTAGGGTGGGCGCGGGTACTGTAGCAAGCACTGTTCACAGTGCATTTTGGCTGCAAGTTGGTTTTTAGTTGTAAAAGATGTCTCATTCCAAAAGCATGTAAGAGGGATGTAATTTTAGCACTCTTTGTGAATGAAGAAGGTCTTTTAACTATGTATTGAGTTCCTTTGAGTTATCTTTCATAAGTTAGTTTAATTTGAAATTACATATTCATATGGTTGTAAGAAAATTATTGAATCATTGGCATAAAACCACAAAAACACAAAAAAACAAGAAACATCAGATTACACACCAAAAATCAGACCTACAAGCACCGTGAAATCATTGCAGTAGAGGCTCGTGTTGGTTTCAAAAGAGAATTTCAAGAATTAAAATTGGGGGTTTGAGTCAAATCTAGTTTGGCTCATCACAAGTCTCTTGGAAGATTTTGTAATCAGCTTGTAGACTCATATGTAATTGCAATAAAATATTGGAGATATAAGGAGTTTGTTTGACATCTATTTGACAAAATGTTTACCATATGTAATTGCATTACTTTGTATTAGTTTTCATGCCAAGTGTTTGTGAAAATGTCTCTTGGCTGTAGGTGTGCATTTGCTTTTAGAAACTCATATATATGCATTTGAAAAATACAAGGAAAGCTGCATTTCATCTTAGATACTTGTCTAGTGGTCTTTGCAATCATTTCAAGGCATTTACATCATTGGCAAACATCAAAAACAAATTCACATCAAACTGAAAAATCACGATCAGCAAGTTAAGAGTTTGTAAGAGAAGTGTTTGATAATATTCCTTGAGGCAAACTTAGGCCAGATTTTGCTAGGAAGATTACGGTGGTTTCCAAGTGTGAGCATTGTCATTTTGGTCTATCCTTCTCCTTTAGGTGAAAATTCCTAAAGTGTTAGAGGGCTTTTAGCTACCAAGATCTTTGTTTCACTTTAGTGAACCTAACGTTATTCCTTGAGGGAAAAAATTTAGATCAGAAGTTGCAAGGGATATTACATTTTTCCCCGATTTTTTGAAAAAATCTTTGACCTTTTCCCATTTAAAACTGCAAAATCGCCAAAAAACGCGTTTAAAACCTACAAAAAAACGCGAATAAAATCATGCTGATTTTCATGCGAAAAAAAGAATGATGAGACCATAGCTTGTTGCTTACTATTATGCTTTGATAGATTTTTTCCAAGCATCCATAGCTTGTTCGAAAGCACCTGTTTTAGGCTTTTAGCCATAGCAGCAAGGTAGTGAACTGTTTGATAAAATGCTTTGGTAGACATGTATGAAAAATGTCGTAGCATAGACAAGGCAATGAACTGTTTGAAAAAATGCCTCAAAGAAATGTGGTCTCATGGTGATGGAATGCCATGACAATCCATAGCCATAAGCATTCGTCATGGCATTCCATCACCATGAGACCACATTTCTTTGAGGCATTTTTTCAAACAGTTCACTGCTTTGTCTATGTTATTGCTTACTATTATGCTTTGATAAATTTTTTCCAAGCATCCATAACTTGTTCGAAAGCACTTGTTTTAGGCTTTTAGCCATAGCAGCAAGGCAGTGAACTGTTTGATAAAATGCTTTGGTAGACATGTATGAATAATGTGGTAGATAGACAAGTACTGAATTGTTTAAAAAATGCCTCGAAATGCGGTCTCATGGTGGTGATTGTCATGCATTCCATCACTATGAGACCACATTTCTTTGAGGAACCTTTTTTCAATTCAGTCACCAACTATAACATCATGGCATACAATCCTGTGAAATCCATTTCTTTGAGGCATTTTTAAACAGTTCATTGCTTGTCGCATATGCTTACTATTATGCTTTGAAGCAGATTTTTCAAAAATATGCGGCTTTGTTTGAAAGCACTGTTTTAGGCTTTAGCCATAGCAGCAAAGGCGGTGAACTGTTTGATAAAATGCGGTAGATATGTATGGAAAATGTCGTACCATAGACAAGGCAGTGAATTGTTTGAAAAAAAGCCTCAACGTGTTCTCATGGTGATGGAATGCCATGACAATCCATCGCCATAGGCATTCATCATGGGATTCCATCACCATGAGACCACATTTCTTTGAGGCATCTTTTCAAAGAGTTCACTGCCTTGTCTATGGCTTGTCATGGCATTCCATCACCATGAGACCACATTTCTTTGAGGCATTTTTTCAAACAGTTCACTGCCTTGCCTATGCTATTGCTTACTATTATTCTTTGATAGATTTTTTCCAAGCATCCATCGCTTATTCGAAAGCACCTGTTTTAGGCTTTTAGCCATAGCAGCAAGGCAGTGAACTGTTTGATAAATGCTTTGGTAGACATGTATGAAAAATGTTGTAGCATAGACAAGGTAGGGAACTGTTTAAAACAATGCCTCAAAGAAATGTGGTCTCATGGAATGCCATGACAAGCTAATGCAATTGGCAGCTGCTCCTGAATTATTAGTTATGCAATGTGAAGTAATTGCATAAGCTGCTTGGATGACTTTTATAAAACTATAATGTAATTGAGAATTTTGTCATCTATTAGCATCTAGTTACATTAGTTATGCAATGTTAAGTAATGCTTTGAGTTTGAAAGATGTGCAATGTAATGAATGTAATCAACGATATGAATATAAACTACAAAAATTTATTTTCTACATTTCATTAGTTAAACTCTTTATTTTATTTGCTCTCTATATCTCTATGCTATGGAAATGCCTTTCAATTTTAAAAAAAATAGGTTTTATCTCTTGTTCTACAATTTTTTACGTTTTTTTAAATAGATTTTCCTTATTTTTCACTTGGTTACTTATAACACTTCCCAATTTTCAAAAACTTATAGTTTTGCCGATTTATTCCCCAAAAGATTTTTGTTGCTATGGAATCATACGTCTATTTCATTGGGTATCAAAGCTTATATCTATGGCTTGGGCATCGTGGGAATATCCTCGTATGAAGGAGGAATCGGGTGGTCAAAGGAAGTATGATACATGTTATAGCCGCCACCTTATTGCACATTAATCACAGCCTTTAGTCTATTGCTTTATCCTAGGAACAAGCCGTGACAATGATTGCTGATTGGGAAGCTTGCCTGGAGATTGTTAGGGTCAGAGTGAAGTCAAACATGTTGCATCTCTCCTATATACTCTTGCATTAACTGACGTATACCATAAGGGACAAATCGTGGCATGAGACAAAGTCAAGTCGATGTGGAGATTTTCCCTTGGCATTCGTGGGCTTTCAAATAGTTGTGGCAAGACTTTTAAGTGGAGCGATTATATTAAAGGGGTCGTGGGCCTTCAGATTTGACGTAGCAATCCCTTTCCTGCAGTCAACAAGTCTATGGCAGGGATGGGAAGAAATTGGGTCTTCACAAGGAGTCGCTGAAAAAGACAAAACAGTTAATAACCTCCCTCTGTAAATTGGGTCCTTTTTGCTTGCCTGCTTCATCGTTGCTGGCCGCCATATAGTGGATACTCGCTTATATAGATAGTGATTGGATTATTTAGGGAAGGTACTAATCTGAAGGTGTGTGGAGTTCCTTAATGGGTCGAGCTGCTGATATTAGTGCCAACCTGCAGTGAGTTGAAGTGTCTAAGTTCTAGCTGTAGCATTTCATAAGGTGCATAATATATTTTCAGAATTTCCCACATTTAATATTCTATATTGTAAATTGGATTTCAGATATTATTTGCTCAGTCATAATTTGCTATCTCGATTCTCATATATATCTTTATGATGCCAAGGTTGAATGTAAATGCTAAATCCTTGATAATATTAAAGTTCTTCATACGATGAATTTTATGTATGCAATTTCTATGTAAATATCCATTGGAATCAACTCAGATCAGCAAGCAAGCAAACTGTTTGACAAAATGCTTGCATTGTCAAACAGGATATAATCGTGAAAATTTCGTCATTTTGGGCAAAGGTCTTTACACTCCTAGTCATGTGGTCAACAAGGATGTTGTACGGTACTGGGTAAAAAGGAGCTATCAGCTCTCACAAAGGACAAACAATGTATTTTTTAAAAACGTCTAGCCCTTTTTAGCTTCTGTAACATTTGAAAATAATTTCTCTGCAGTGTATGACATGCAGCTGAAAATAAAACAAACCCAAAACAAACTGAAAATAGTAACAATATTATCATAACATTTTGATTGCAAACTTAAATAAGATTAAAATTAAAATCACCATAAATCGAAAAGAAACTGAAACAATAACTGAGATAACATTGAAATTTGGAAGTAAACCCTGAAATCCTCACACCCAAAACTGATAACATTGAAAACAATATTTGTTGAAGTTCACTATCAATCCTTATATGGAACTGCACTGAAAACTATGAAGGTTTTTGTCCTTGAAGTTGTAAAAATCCAAAGGGTTTTCGTCCTCTAGAAAGGAAGAAGATGAACACATGTTCATTCTTTGTAAGAGACCAGGTGTCTCTCAACCCGACTGCTGACTGAGAATGCAAGTTTTTGTTTGTTTTCTTCGTTTTTGAGTTTTTTGCTAATAAAGAGAATGGTGCGATTTTGAAAGAAAATGCTTGAAAAATTCAAATAAAATACTACGGATCTAAATATGAAAGAATCCAATTGATAGACTGATGCCAAATAATTTATTGTTCTTCTGAACTGATTACAACTGTGATTAATCAACATGCATAGAAAAAGGCAATGACATTTATTCAGAAAAACCTGGTTATTGCAGCCGCCAATAATGGTGAAGATTAGGTACGGCCAACCTCAAAAGAACCTTCTCCAGCCTCGAAATTGATGCAAACTAACCCAGACTAAGGCCCCATCCGGTGAAGAAGAAGACGTAGTGCCAAGGCCCGTTGTGCTTGTGGGAAGAAGTGTTTGCCTTACTGGTAGCGGCCTCTAATGTGATGAGCCCTGCTGGCTCTCAACTCAAACCCCCAATTTTTCTTAAGTCTTTAAGTGTTATTTAGTTTTTTAGAGAAAGATTGATAGACAGAAGAGAAGGGGCGCACATCATAAATGCTCATAAAATGTAAATTTGCACTATTTTCTTCAGAATGAAAGTGTAGATTGCATTATTTAACTGTGACAAATAGATTGCAAATGATACACATACCAGAATATCTCCAAATTATTTAATTAAAGAAATTAGCCAGTTTGACAGCCGAAAATGGTGAAATCAAGCAAATACGCATGCCCAAGCTCCAGATCTGACTTCTCCCACTCCAAAATGAGATACAATGCCCTGGTAGAGGTAGACGCCAAGGTAGAAGCACAAAACAGAGCAAAGAAGAAGGCGTTTCATTTACTTCCTTCACACGCCTTTCCAGAATGCACAAAACCCAAGGAAATCCGTACGGCCAAAGAAAGCATAGGAAGTATCCCTGCTGGAAGCCTCTGAATCTGAAGAAGGATGCGCCACCAGGAAGAAACCCTCTCTTATTGCAAACAACATGAAAATCTCAATATCTGTTCTTTGTCTGAATCTGTAGAACCTCTGAATGAAGCTCTCAACTGCACTGATTCAACTGATCTCTCACAGCCTCAAAAGCGCTCAACACTGAAGAGTTATCGTTCCTCAATGGAAGAATTGTTCAAACCCTGATCACAGGAGAATGCACAGGAAATAGCACAAGGCAAAGTTGAAATTGTCAAAAGATGAGTTTCTCATTGCCAGGAATGCCCTTTTATGCAAAGGCACGCATTCCAAGAAAGTACGCCACTTTTAGATATTAAAATCTTTTAAATATTATTTAATTCATTTCAATAGTATATGAATTAAATACTTAGGCACACTTTATTCATTTAAGTGATTTAAAATATTAAATCACTTTTAGAGAATATTTATGATTTAAAAATATGCCATCTGATTCTTTATAATTAAATATTAAATCAATTAATATTTAAATCACTTAAAAACCCATAACTCACTCAAAACACCATATAATCCTGTGCCGTCAGAAGCTATCGACTCCTGCACTGCCAACGCCTGCTGTGAACCAGTCACTGGGCTCTGAACTGAGAACGACAAAACTCATCAAATAATGCCACTGACCCTCTAACCCAACCTATTAGCCTATGAGAGTCTGAGAAATAGGCTAACCACCATCAAACATGATCATGCCGAAAAAGGGGACATTACAGTCCGCCCTCCTGGAAATTGCTTGTCCGCAAGCAATCTCAACAGCAAAGAATCAACCACTCCACCAGGATCCCAAGGATAGTGCCGTGAAATGTCCCTACTGTCATCAACTGTCTCCTGTAACTCCCAAATCTGATCAACTGGATCATTGTGCTGTACCCTGTCAATCTCAACACCATCTGTCACAGGAGAGAGGAACTCATAAGAAAGCAAGTCAAACCGCTGACAAAACGTGCTCCCTAAGACTGCACAAGATAGGCTATCATCCCACATGTCTAACACGTGCATACTAGAATTGTGCATCCGAAACAGATCATGTACATGATGCCTGAGAAGGAAACTGTGTAGACTCCTAACCATGTACACACTGGGAATCTCCTCAACGAGCTCTGTCTGAAATCCCGATGCACTGACGGAATCTCTGATACTATGATCAAAGCTCGCCCTTAAACCAGGGTCAAGAGTAGAATCAGCATCCACCTCAAAGAGCGGATTATCACAAGAAGATGTAGCATCCGCCTCATTTTCTGATTCTTCTCCATCAGTATCATAGATTGGAGCTTGTTGATCATAAAACTCATAACTGTACTGAGGAGAGGAAAATCCCTCTTGAATCACTTTCTGTTCTCCATCCAAATCTGCACTATAGCATGAAGTTGAATCTGCATCACTCAACTCATAATCAGCAACATCATGTGTGTTGTCATCAACCTCTAAGGTATTGCTGTTATGTACCTCATAGGATGTCTCGACTGGCAAGGTAGAAGCTGTTGTTATGACGATATCCTCACACACCTTTGTTGCCAAAGTCACTGCAAGTCCATCCATAGAATGCTCACCTCTTACATGTTCTTCTCTTGGAAGAATTAGAGATCTAAGGTGCGACTCCCTTTGTTTCTTTGCTTGATCTAGCTGGCTGCAGCGTTCCTTGACCTCTTGCAAATGCTGTTTTGCTTGAGCAGCCAACATCTTTGCCTTCTTAGCCCTTTGTAGCCACCCATCACACAAAACTTGAGTTTTGTTCACATCTTCCAAGGTCTGATATATAAAATCAGACTGTTTGTGACTTGAATCCACCAAACATTCTTCAAGCTCAACATGCAAAACTTCAATGCTAATGTTAGGAGATTCCATAACATGACCATTTTTATGTACTTTATCCGCAACCTCATGATTTTGTGAAAGTAATGGACTGCTGTTCATAAAATTAGAATTGATCTCAAGGCTGATATCATCTCCGTTAGTGCTGATAATATCTTCCTGGGGTTCAACAAAACCACTAACATGGTGTAAAACTTTCTCTTCAATAGAAGTTGTCTCAAAAGATGTTGTAGAAGCCATATTTCTGTACACTTCTTCTTTCATAGTAATTGATGAAGCATCACAAGGAACCTTATCTTCATGTGGCTGTTTTAAGGCAACTGGTTTGTCTTCATACAACACTTGCTCATCCTGAAGTGTCCTGTGCCCAACATCTACTTCTATGTAAGTCTGATTTTTGTCCTCCATAAGATCAGCTGTATGCTGGTCACTAACTACTGATTGATCCCTTTTTAACCCCAACACATCAAGGAAACTCAATTTCTTTTTGTTTTGTGATGAGCTTTGTCTTGAAATGGAGTCTTCAGACTGCTGCAAGCTACGAGCTAATCTTTGTTGTGATGGCATAGGTTTCTGCTGAATATTATTTGAAATGCTCTCTACATTTTTCTGCTCACATTTCTTTGATTTGCTTCGTTGCTTATTATAAACCATCCGATGCTCCATATATTGTTCGAAGTCTAGGTGATCTTTTATCTTATCTGGAGATGCTATATATTCCTCATAAGCAACCATTACTTCATCAACAAATTTAGAAGCCATGATAACCACTTTGCTGTTCAACCCCTGTGTGAACAGTACCTGTCAAATTTGTCCTGGTGTGACCGCATAATTTTTTCTAACCCCACAAGCTGGCAGGATCAGAGCTCTGATACCACTGTGATGAGCCCTGCTAATATAGACTCAAAACCTTTCAATTTCTGCCTTGGGAATTTTGTCAAACACTTGCCATGTAAAGCTGATATATGCTGATATAAACTTTTAATTGCTGTGTTTTTGGTTTTTGGCACTTGACAATAATGTTTGAATGCTCTGATACCACTGATGAGCCCCTACCGGGCTCAACTCAAACCCCTAATTTTTCTTAAGTCTTTAAGTGTTATTTAGTTTTTTAGAGAAAGATTGATAGACAGAAGAGAAGGGGCGCACATCATAAATGCTCATAAAATGTAAATTTGCACTATTTTCTTCAGAATGAAAGTGTAGATTGCGTTATTTAACTGTGACAAATAGATTGCAAATGATACACATACTAGAATATCTCCAGATTATTTAATTAAAGAAATTAGCCAGTTTGACAGCCGAAAATGGTGAAATCAAGCAAATACGCATGCCCAAGCTCCAGATCTGACTTCTCCCACTCCAAAATGAGATACAATGCCCTGGTAGAGGTAGACGCTAAGGTAGAAGCACAAAACAGAGCAAAGAAGGCGTTTCATTTACTTCCTTCACACGCCTTTCCAGAATGCACAAAACCCAAGGAAATCCGTATGGCCAAAGAAAGAATAGGAAGTATCCCTGCTGGAAGCCTCTGAATCTGAAGAAGGATGCGCCACCAGGAAGAAACCCTCTCTTATTGCAAACAACATGAAAATCTCAATATTTGTTCTCTGTCTGAATCTGTAGAACCTCTGAATGAAGCTCTCAACTGCACTGATTCAGCTGATCTCTCACAGCCTCAAAAGCGCTCAACACTGAAGAGTTATCGTTCCTCAATGGAAGAATTGTTCAAACCCTGATCACAGGAGAATGCACAGGAAATAGCACAAGGCAAAGTTGAAATTGTCAAAAGATGAGTTTCTCATTGCCAGAAATGCCCTTTTATGCAAAGGCACGAATCCCAAGAAAGATACGCCACTTTTTGGATATTAAAATCTTTAAATAATATTTAATTCATTTCAATAGTATATGAATTAAATAATTTACACTTATCCATTTTAAGGATTTAAAATATTAAATCACTTTTAGAGAATATTTATGATTTAAAATATAAAGTCATTTGATTTTATAATTAAATAATATTAAATTCCACTAATATTTAAATCACTTAAAACCATAACTCACTAAAACACTATATAATCCTCGTAAGCCGCCGGTCAGCCGACTCCACTGCCAACCGTGGAACCAATCAATCGCCTCGAACTCGAGAAATCCACAAAATTCATCAAATAATGCCACTGACTTCTCTAACTCCAACTCATAGCCTATGAGAGTCAGAAATAGGCTAACCACCATCAAACATGATCATGCCGGTAAAGGGACATTACACTAAACCAAAGAATGAATAAATCCGTACCACCTTGGGAAATGTGTCAGATGTATAACTAAACCAACCACTCAAGAATATCACTCTCTCCGGACGAGTATTGAATCAAACCTTGAATAATAACTTCACAATAAACTCTGTAATAACTTCTAAATGAAGCTATTCAACTGGCAGGCAATAAATCAGTTGATATTTCACAGCCTCTGAATTGCAAACACTGAAGATGGCTCATTCTCCAATGCAGAAGACAACTGAACCCCTTGGCTTTGTTCTCTGAAGAAGGAATTGGCTAAAACATTCCCTCATATGCATAATCAAGGAATTCTCTGTAAATAAACTTTATATCCTCCTCACAATCTCGACTTTAGATGCTCCAATCGAAAGGTCTCCACTTACCAGTAAAAATAGTAAGTCAAGCAAATGATGTCCGAAAGACCCCGAACGAAAGCCAAACTGAATAGCTCTGACAATTGAAGCCAAGCCATGCATCGACAAGACCCTCTATCCTCCATATTAGCCTACGAGGGCCACATAATAGGCTAATCTCAAGTACTGAGAGATGTCAACTGGAAGGGGACATTATAGTCCGCCCCTCTTGAAATTGCTTGTCCTCAAGCAATCTCAACCCAAGATGCTGCAAAATCTCCTCACTCTCCCACGTAGCATCCTCCGCTAGCAAATCTCTCCACTTCACTAGATAGTCCCTGATAGTCCTCCTGCGTAGCTGTCTCTCTATACTCCAGGATAGACTCAGGTACTAAAATCAACTTTCCCTCATCATCTAAGGGAGGCAATACTGTTGAAGGTACCACACGATGTCCTAACACCTTCTTGAGGCGTGACACATGAAAAACATTGTGGACCTTACTATCCGCTGGAAGCTCTAGCTCATAAGCCACCTCTCCAACATGCCTGACAATCCTGAAAGGACCATAGTACCGTGGCTTGAGCTTCTCTGATCCACTCTTCTTGAGAGTAGACTGTCGGTAGGGCTGCGGCATGAGATATACCATGTCTCCCACCTCAAATGATCTCTCGGTCCTCTTCTGATCTGCATACTGCTTCTGCTGGTTTTGTGCCTTAGCAATATTCTCCTTAAGAGCCCTCATAATTTCCTGACTCTCTTGCAATAAGTCTCCCACACTAGGCACTCTACTGTCACTCAGTAGCAAATCAAGAAAACTAGGCTCGCTGATGCGGTTTTATGACACAACAAACATTCTAGAATAAAGTGTCAATGACGCTCTATCCCCTCTTGAAAAACTACCTCGTATGCTAAGACTACAAGAAAGATCATACGGTAATTCCAATGTTTAAGATGAGTGTGGATGAGCTATGTGGTTTGATGTGATTATGCTGGTAACACAAAGGGACTTACACTAGGCTTGTTCAATTCACAATGAAGGTCTAGACAATGAAGCTCTATTGCTTGGGTCACGGATCAAACAAAACTGAAAAAGGAGGTAAAGGTTCAGAAGTTCTAATCTACTCTAAGAATTCAAGAGACGGTATTGACTTGGTGGAACTAATAACCACGCTTTGCTTTGCCATAATGCCAACGCATTAACTACAATAGCAAGGTGCACTCAAGGAAATGTGCTGTATGATTTCTACTAGCCAAGTGAATAACTACCATCAAATCGGAATAATAATTATCCGACGTAAGCATCCACAAAATAAGCTCAAGCTAACTTTACGCGATTGAATGAAAAATCAATCCATTCAAAGAAAGTATGAGCAAAAAGTTTCACCATAATCAACACTATCAAATCTTTCTATCATTCATCTAACGTACGTGAAATAAAATCTAAACTATGATGAGGAATAAGAACCATGCAAACTCCAAAATAAGAGAAGCAATCACCATCAAAACGATGCATGCATTACTTATTACTTTGGCAGTCGTACACAACAATTACTTATCTCAACATGTTTTACAACATGCCCCATACGCATAAAATGAGGGGTTGAGCTCAATTTATATGTGGCTCCCCAACCAAACTCAATGGCCAAGATTAATTCGTGATCAACGCCAAGATTACAGAATAAAACCCTAATTAGGGTTTGTTACAACTAACTACTCCTCGACCAATGAGAAAATTACATTCAAGGACACTTGTCCTTTTTACCAAATATGAACCAACAAATAAAATAGAAAGTTGTTGAATCTAGATGTGCTGACTTGGAACAATCTAATTGGTTGAGGCGCCACTTCAGTAGGTTGGATGTCCTCCTTGGTTACTTTGTTCTTTTTCCATGTTCTTGCCTTAGAATATTTTCCTTGCGGATGACTCTATCCTTTGTGCTTTGATCTTGGATGACCTTGGCTTCTTCTTCTCACCTCGCCTTGGAGCACTTGTTTAGACTTGAAGTTATTAAGTCTTTCTTTCCGGATTGCTTTGGAATTTCTTCAAGTGCCTCGAATTTGGAGAGGAACTCCCCTGTGCCTTCACCACAATGGAGGAAATTGGAACTTTCTCTGTGAAGAATTTCCCACATTTAGCCAAATTTTGGCTATTCAATTTCATTTTGTAACACCTTCAAGATTTTGGCCATTTTTGTGCCCAAATAAACTTCGCCGGTGGATTTGTCTTCAATTTTGAATTTGGCTTGTGTAAGTTGGATGTACTTGACAATGTGCCTGCCATTGTCTTCATGATGCCAAATTCTTGGCAGACTTCCCGTTGGTCTTGCAATGTGCAAGGGTGGACTCCCCAAGTTTTCTTTCATCTCCCTTCAAGTCGGACTTTACACTTTCTTTGCCATTTTCCTCTTTGAAGATTCGCCTTGTGTAGTCATCCACCTACAGTAAAATAAAACAAATTTATTTCAGATTTTTTCTCTCCTGAAATCTAGCCTCATGCTGAAATTTTTAACACTCCCTCTTCTAATATCAAAGTGAATTTTGCTTCGAATTTAAAGCAAACTTCATACTTCTCTTCATCATTTTCATCTTGGCACGAGTATATTCCATATTTAACTCTTCATTTCTATCTCCCGAAATCGGACTTCTCATTGTTTGCCATACTCTCTCTCTACAAGTTGGACTTGGTGAACATTTTTCCATGGCGGACTTCAAATGTTGGAGGACTTCATGTCAAATTCTCCCTGTCTCTCTCTCGAGGTCGGACCTCTTATCAAGTCTTCCATATTCCCTCTCTACTCATGGCGAACTTTCTGAGACCTGTTCCATTTATTTTCCATTCAAGTGTCATGGCGCACTTTCAAGGTGATTTTCTTTTGGTTATCTCTTTGGGGTGTTGAAAAATAAATAATTAAAATAATTATTTTATGTGTTGTTTTCAACCCCTTCATTTTATGGCATTTATTTTCTTTTATCCAAGGCAAATTCGATTTTCCAAAATTTTTCTTGCCAATGCCTTAGGCGAATTTTTTCTTTCCAATTTCACTTTGCCATAACTTTCATCTTCCAATTTTATTTTGCCATAACTTTCATCTTCCAATTTTATTTTGCCATAACTTTCTTTCCAAATTTATTTTGCCATAACTTTCTTTCCAAATTTATTTTGCCATAACTTTCTTTCCATCCTAAGTCATTGGCAGAATTTTCTTTCCATCTTAAGTCATTGGCAGAATTTTCTTTCCATCTTCCTAAGTCATTGGCAAAATTTTCTTTAGACATGTTGATGTTTGGACTTAGGAAATTTTTCTTTCTCTCTAAGCATGGCGAATTTCAAAAGTGCCAAGCATATTTTTTAAATTTTCCAATGTCTTCACTTAGGCAAAATTTTGATTTTTCTCCCTCCTCCTTGGCATGGCGGACTTGCCTTAGTTTCTTTCCAACTCTACATAGGGCGGACTTCATCTATGTTCAAGCCATTTATTTTTTACTTGGCTGGGCGGACTTGGCTCTATTCCTTGCCATCTTGGAGCGGACTTCATCTAATGGCTTGCCATCTTGGAGCGGACTTCACCTTATGGCTTGCCATCTTGGAGTGGACTTCATC
>VDFB02351765.1:0-23053 GCA_007258455.2 Sequoia sempervirens
CATATGCATATATATGCATATACATATGGATATAGATATACATATACATATGCATATGCATGTACATATGTGTATATACATATACATATGCATATGCATGTACATATGTGTATATACATATACATATGGATATACATATAGATATAGATATAATTGCATGAAAACCATTGAAATACATTGATATACATTGAAAGGAGTCTTAAGTTAATAGGAACAAGCCCTTCTTTTGTAATAAGATGAAGAGGGATAACATTGAAAAATGTCTTATTTGTACAAGATATACATGATGTCCATGGATGCCATCATCAACGGTAAATCGGTGTATTTTGAACATATTAGACTTCTTTCAACGTATATCCACAATTCTAACTCTTATATCCTTTGAGGTGATCAAGGGTATGTTTGCAATGAAACAAAAAGTGCATGTTATACTATGACATCCCCAATTCATACTCTTAGAAATAAAAGAATGATATAAACTGAAACAACAAATTCATACATGTAAGAGTGACTGTGATTGAAGAAAAAATTAACCATGCATCTAATAGAGTTGATTGCAAAGGATCAAGGGTATGTGTGCAATGAAGCAAGCAATGCATGTTATACTATCAATATTTCTCTACCCATCAACGGTCCATTACCCTTAAACAAACTATACATATGTATATATATATATGTAAGATTATATGGTAATTAAGGAACAATCTAACCATGCATCTAATAGAGTTGAAGAACAAACAAACCATACGTATGA
Organism: Sequoia sempervirens; assembly: GCA_007258455.2. NCBI lineage: Eukaryota > Viridiplantae > Streptophyta > Pinopsida > Cupressales > Cupressaceae > Sequoia > Sequoia sempervirens. The sequence goes on from VDFB02351765.1 coordinate 755, forward strand.
CTATTGTTAATTGTATCTCTATTCAACAAACCATATGTAATTGAAGAACAAACTAACTATGCATCTAATTGAGTTGATTGCAAATGAACAAGGGTATGTGTGCAATGAAACAAACAATGCATGTTATACTATCACATCCCCAATTCTAATTGACACAAATAAAAGAATGATACAAACTAAAACAACAAATTCATACATGTAAGTTTGAGAGTAATTGAAGAACAAACTAATCATGCATCTAATTGAGTTGATTGCAAATGAACAAGGGTATGTGTGCAATGAAACAAGCAATGCATATTATATTATCACATCCCCAATTCTGAATGACACAAATAAAAGAATGATACAAATTGAAACAACAAATCCATGCATGTAAGATTGAGAGTAATTGAAGAACAAACTAACCATGCATCTATTTGAGTTGATTGCAAATGATCAAGGGTGTTTGTGCAATGAAACAAAAATTTGGGATGTTATACTATCACATCCCCAATTCTAACTCCAACAAATCAAAGAGTGATACAAACTCAAACAACAAATTCATACATGTAAGATTGAAAGTAATTGGATAGTAATAATTGGGGCCATTTTTTGATCTAGCATCATGATTTTTAAGAATAACTTGAAACAACCAACTGATACAACATTAAGATGTGTTATATATAACTTCAACCAACACCTTGATATGAATTGAAACAACTTTGTCACACTTGTGAAAGTAAATGAACAAGGCTATGTGAAACATCAATTTCTATATATCTACCATATGTAATTGTAATTCTGCAAGTTCCATATTTATATTGATAGTATTGGAACATTATCACATTCCATATTTGAGGGTACCATGCACCTATATTTTGGCCGAGTATGTATGTATGTATGATTGGTTTCCATAAATACATACATACATTGTAGTAAAATAATGTATGTATGTTACATATGTATGCCTTATGTATGGCTACTTGCATGACCTACATACATACATACATAATGTATGTATGTGTGTATACTATACATGCATACATACATACATATGGCAATTCATATGTATGTATGTATGTATAGTAATATGAATGCATGTGTATGTATCATAAACACACACACATGCATGCATACATAATAAATTATTTATGTATGTATATGTGTGATACATACATAATATTATAATGTTTATTATAATATTAATTTGTTAAATATTATATTAATATATGTTATTAATAATATTAAAATGTTATGGCTATTAAAGAACTAAAATGATTACCAAATTTAGATAAGTTAAATTATTACAAAATTGACTACGAAAATCCTATAAATGGATATGAAACATTCACAAAAACTCGACCATTTAGGCAAACAAAGACGAAAGGAAGGACAGGGCTAAGAGGACGACGAGGTCGAGAATTGTTGAGCGAGGGGTTCACAACAGCGGTGGAAATAGTTAGCGAAAACATAGGTGCATGAAACCCTTAACAGTCGAGCTGTTGAAACCCATCAATGGTATGTATACGTATACACACAGTCAGCCAAAATATAGGTGCATGAAACCCTTAGCAGACAATGCAGTATGGAAAAAGAAATATGTAATTGACCGACTATGTGTATATATATACACACATATATATACATATATATATGTGTGTGTAGGTTTTTGTATATATACACATTCGGCCATATTTTACCTACAAGAAACTCTTAATAACTTTGAATATTGTCACTATACATATACAAATAACTTTGAAACTCTTAATAGTGAAGAGTATAATAACTTCGAAAACTGCCACTATACATATACAAATTGCAGAAGTACATAAACGAAAAGAAACAGCTATATCATGACCGACTGTGTATATGTGTGTATACATAGATATATATGTATATATATATGTGTAATATTGTAGAATTACATTTGTTCATGTGTGTGTATATATACTCTCTCTTTTCTGACCATCACTATAATAACAAAATATATCGCTCAAAATGATGCATAGTTATTGTCTGTGTGAGGTTGGAAAACAACCTCACCTGTGTAGCCAAAAGGTAAATGGTTTCCTTATAGTGAATGTGGTGTTGATAAACACAGAAAGCTCGAGAAATGCATCACCAGTATTCGTCCATGGCCTCACCACCGTTGGCATCCATCCTAGCCAAAGCTGGTCATCATTACAACCACTCAAAATGAGTAATGTTTCCATGAATGGAGTTTTCGTGAACCTAAAGTAAGACCAAGTGAATGGTGTACATGCCGAGGTGGTAGGTGTAAAAACCGATGACGGTGGAATGTTGCGCAGTTAATGCACATTTACTAGGAGCGTAATGAGCCAATATTGGTGTGGTGCCAACCCATGAAGGGTGATACACATGTCCATTATCGGCTGATGACACAATTTAAGACTTTTTTGGCGATTTTTGAAAAATGACCCGAAAACATTGGTAAACATGTTCATATTTTTCCATTAAAAAAATGGAGTGGTACCAGCTCGACGGTCAAAAGGCGTGGCAAAAAAAATTCATCCGACTTGGATGATGCTGACATGGACCCCTCACTCAACATCACCCTAATCACCACCGGTCCCTCTCCCTTAATAGAGATTTTGGGCAAATTTGTGGATTTCACCGTATCCCTTATCTTCAGATAATCTAATGATGCGATTGATCTTCTGGCTAATCGGGGCGTTGAGCATTCAGAAACAAGCATCATGGAAAAGTGTGCCTCAGTTTGGTATGAGTTGGAAGATATCTTGGAATCTAAGAGTATCTAAGCTCCTGAAAATCAATCAGGGAGAAGATCTATGGGATGTTTGGCTGTTGGAATGCTCCCTGCTTTGAAATATGGGCCTCACGCCAGAAGGAGGACTGTCTGTTAGCTGAGGCCAATAAATTGGATCCAAAGGTGTTGCTTAGGCATTCATTTTGAGAAGGCAAAGATGGGAAATAAACTAATCCCAGAAGTGGCATGTTCTTGTAATCAAGAGACGATGAAGGCTCAGATTCGTAGGTTGTTTCAGATAATAGATGTAATTATTGGTTTGAATTCGTGGAAACCGGGACACATCCACAACAATGAGGTGTATGGGAATTTCTTCTGCTACCTGATGGAAGCAATGGGGGAGATCTTGTTGGCTGTGGGACTTATCCCCAACCTTGTCAAACTAGATTTGTGTTTGTCTCAAACCAGATTTGTGTTCGTTGGGGGAGCTTTTTGTTGCCAAGCTTGATGTGATCCCAAAAGGCAAACACATTATCAACACTTTCGATGCAGTCGCGGAAAAATGAAAATCCATCAAGGCTGAGGCTCTGCAACTGTTTCGGGAAGGGTTGAGTGAGGCAACATGGGAACCTTTCACTTCTACATTAGCAATAACGGTGATTTGCTCACCCCTGAGCAATCCTGGCGAGTTGAACTGGCTTCAAGCATCATAGGGATAAAAGGCTGGAAAGTCTAAAATCATTCTCCATTCAGTAGTTGTAACTTTTTTTTGTTTTATTAAATGAGAGCTACCCCCTTTGGTAGAACTTATAAAAAAAAAAGACAAAAAACATAATTAAAAAGTTTTTAAGTATGCAATGTTGGTTATTACACAGTGACTACTCAATGCATGCAAGGATATGTGTAGAACTAACAACTCAATGCATGCAAGGATATGTGTAGAACTAAATATTACTTTGTTTATTCCTTTATATGACAGAAATAGTACATACATAAATGAATATAAATAAAAATGCATACTAGATGGTGTAACATAAATATATATTTATTCATATAAAATCCTTACAAAGAAATAGACTAGGGATTATTAGCCAAGTATCATACTAATTTCATGGAAAATAAGAAACTTGTCTAAAGAACTTAGCATTTGTCAAGAAAAACTCTACCTTGAACAACTACTAATAATTGACTTTAGCAACTACCCACAAGCCAACAAGTAAATAATACATAGTCCAATACAACAAAATAACAAAACATTACAAAGCCATTTTATACTAATTGCATCATTGGCCCCCCTACCTTGCCTTGCCCCAAAAAATAGAAATATTGGATTCCAAGGCAACAAGCAAAGAACAACGATAGTTTAAGTAATATTAGATATTTTTTCCAAACTAGTGATGGCACTATAGAGGAACAAGGGCCTTTGAGATGATGATTCTCTCAAGCAAATAAAATAGCCTAAACATTCCACAATGAGTGAACATTCCATAATGAAATATGTACAATGATCCTTGGAATATAGAGTTTTTGGCATGGGTAACTAGATATAATTAATGTTATTTTCAACTAAAAGTAGAAAGGAAAACTTATGAAGCATGCTCTACTATCGATATATCTAGAATGCAAGGCCTTATATGAAAAATGTACTCACTAATGGCCGTACAATTTAATAAACTTCCTAGAAGGGACATTCAAAGAAATAACCAAGCTTGAATGCTCATATGGCTCTAAGTAACTTTAAGAAGTTGATTTATATACCTAGATAATAGTTTTAGCATAACAAATAAATCTCTATCATGAAAACCTTGTCCAATTCTCCCACACATAATTCACCAATTAGTTGGAATGAATAAAGATCATGCTACTATTTTGTTGTTCCATTAAGTTTTCAAGTGTGATTATTCATTAAGCTACATAATTGAATAATCATTCATTAGATCCTCCATCCATGACTACATCAAAGTGGTATCAAAGCAAGTTTCATGAGTTATAATATGAGATTAATAAATTAAAACATACCAATAAAAAACAACACATTATGACTTTCAATAGGAGATTGTTGGGTAGGAGACCCTTATAAATAGGTCGCCAAATTTGAGGTGGTTTACAAGAAGCTTGCAAAAAGAAAGACTTCCTAGATTGCAACATAATATAAGATGAGGCTAACAAAGTTTGGTCCCTAGCAAAATTGTCAAAAGGTTTGGGCATATCAACAAATATTCAATGTTTTAAATCCATATCAATATCATGAAGTAGATTCAAGAGATAGAGGCTTAGAAGTACAATGGAAGAATTAGATATTGCAACAATAAAAAGAAGAAATTGAAGAGAGCTTGGCAAGTAAGATTGGCAAGAACACTATAAACAAATAGTATTAAGAGTATTTGGTGAAAAGGAAAGAAAGGTCTAAAAAGGATTTGTCTTAGATTTTCAAGGCTAAAGTGGACCATCTTGGTTTCTCTCTAGTCAATATAAGGGACTCACTTCTCCAATTACTCCAAGTGTCTAATGCAAGACCATCCTAGGTTGTAAAGGTAACTTTGCATCACCCAAAAATATTTTCTTTTACTTTTATTCATTATAATACATGATTAAATCATTTGTCCATGATTACATCAACATACATACACACTAAATATCCATATGTACAAATAAAATTCCATTTTTCCCCAAATGTATGAATCCTTACCACACTTAAATTTATTGACTCCTTTAGAAATGTTTCACAAATATTATAGAGATGCAAAGCATGTCTATGATAAACACAAAAGATCAATTTCAATGTCAACGTGGCTAATGTTTTATTATCCATAATTAAAACCAACGCCACATAGTCTCTAGAAATGATATATTTTAGGGCTATATACTATAATTGTGCCTATGTTTGAAACATTCAATTTAGTATTCTTGGCAAAACAAAGGCATTGAGTAAATCTTCCATACCTTAAAAAATAGCACTAGAATGTGATTTCACGAATGTTCTTCATTCATCAAAAGAAATACAGTAATGAAATATGGACATTTAATGAATAAAGAGATAATTTTGAAAAGAGGAGCAAGTGCGCTTGTGGGATCTTTGGCCACCTCAGAGTCTTAAAATTGTAAGGTTCGTAAAATAAGAGAAATGCTAAATAATTTGAATTTATTTGAAAAATGGAGCTGAAAATAATCTTTAATCAGGTTGCTTTTCCGACTTTAAATTAAGGTGCATATCTTTTAGAACAGACTGAAATACTCATTTTCTGAATAAATATGTGCTCTACATATCTTCAAAGAAATGCAACAAGGTTGCCAGCACCACACAACGGAAAGCAATGGCACCCTTACTCTCATGGCTGACCCTCTCTACACAAATTTAATGTCTATTGCAGCCAACCTACTATGCCTTCAATGGCTGATCCTGCTCTCTGTAAATTTATGTCCTATAAGTACCACCGCTACCTTCGTAAATTCCTCAGTGCATGCAGCGTCTCTCTGTCCCTTCCCAAAAAATGCGGAGTTCCAAATTTCAAATTACATTTAGATGGATTTCAACCATCAACAAACTGTGCATTTATGAACCAAGCATGAAATTAACTTTGATAACATTTGTTATAGTATGGCAATGAGAGAAGCAGGCACACATTAGAATGTCGGTGCACACTTCTTTATTAATGAGGGAGCAAGTTTCATCGGTTGCATCTTACATTGTGTAGGTTAATTATGTTATTAGACATAATTAATAATAAATATTGCGTCATTACAACATTCCAAACATTAATAGCTTATATTTAGACTCCCAACATTATGTCTATTAAAATCCCCACTTATATAAGAAAACAATTTTCCCTCCTGCAAATGTAAAAATTCCAGTTCCACCACCTCCATATACCTGGCAAAACGATATGCTCTGCCTATATGGGCATTAAATCAAACCCAATTGTTTCTACTAATGATGAGTTAGGTGTTTAGACATGAAAACATCAAGGAATGTGTTTCTTTTTTACAAAGTTCCCGTGAAAAACTTCTATATGTGATATCATACCATTGTCTCTTTTCTTGCCACTGATTTAGCTCACCTGACCTTTTGATGCTTGTTTCTTCATACGGACTTTGGAATTCTGGAAGCTGTTAATAGTCCACGTACCGTGCACGTGAATTATTTTGCTTGCATTTTCTACAGAAATATATAATCATACAAGGACTTTTAGCCATCGATAAAGCCTCTTTTGATAATTCTGTAAATGCTTCAATTTATAATCTGATGAAATGAAAGATTTTTAGTAACTTCTATGAGGCCAAAGCAGTCTATGGGACCTAAGAGCAGCACAATCCCATAACATCAAAATTTTATAAAGTTCATAATTTCTTTTTGAGATCAAATCTTTTGCAATGAACTTTGATAAAAAAGTTTGCAGTTTTGTTCAGCCTTGCCTCCTCAAAAAAGTGCTTAAATTGTCAATTTTCAAGGTGTCTTGATAACTGGTATGTTGTTGTATGCTGAGCATTCCATGATGCAGTATCATTCTATCTCCACCACTCCCTTGTTGCAAAATCAGCATATTCTCTTTTCTCACTCCTCTTTGGATATCACTCATCTGCTAATCTCACATCTAAGATCTTGATCCTTAATTGGGCTATCAACATTTTTGCTTTCCATTTAATATCCACTCCTATGTAAGTTTTTTCCTCATGGTCCCATGTGGGATTAAACTCTTTGATATAGTAAACTGTTATTTGCCTTGTTCATTTTGTCCATACAACATTCCTAAATTTTTCTCTTACATACCTTTTTATTTCCTCATGAGTATTTGGACACTCCTGCATATTAACATCTCACTTCTTCATTCATTTGTCATTCTATTTCATCCATATGCTCTTTCTTCTAGCTAGCTTTTCCTCCATAATTAGCCTGGGCCAATTTAATACTCTATACTTAGATTTTTCTTTAGGTAACTTAATAGCTGGACCATAGCCAATGCTTCCAAAGCGTAAGTACCTGCTTCAACCAATAAAATCTCGTATGAAACAGCAGTCTTAATTTTGAGACTGTTTATGATTAAATACCTCTAGATTCTTTCTACCTACCTCCATTTCTGATCTGACATGTTGCTGCCCCAAATTTGATGCCTGTAGAGAATCACTGGAGTAACAAAGAAAACAAAAAAATGTTCTTTTGGTTTTCCAATCCAATAGCTCCGCATTTCTATATCTATTTTGTAGAGAACTATAACACTTTCCAACCTCCCTAAATTCTTTTTGCTCAGCATGTTTCCCAACTGAGCTTGTTGTGGAAATCAAGCCCGAAATATTTGTACTCATCCACTACTTCCAATCAGTTGCCTTCAAATTTGTTTCTTTTTTGTTCACAATGAGAAGGTCATTATTTTGGTTTTGCTAGTGTTCACCTGCATATCAACCTCCTTACAAAAGGTTTCAAGCACCCTCAAGTGTTTTCTCAGACTATGAGTTGTTTTAACAATTACTATGAGATCATCCGCATATAAGAGTAACTTTATTACATTTAAGCCAGCTGAACTCCCTCCCTGCCAACTTTGATTGATTCACTCTTCCAACTTATCAATGTATAGCCCAAACAAAATTGGAGAAAGCAGGCAACCTTGTTTGACATCAATATCACTGCCAAAGCATTCTGACATTCCCTCATTGATTCTGATTTTAGCCTTAAACTGCTCATAAAGCCTATGGAGGGCAGCTTTAACAACATCCGGAACCCCCAGTTCCTCCATCCTATTCCACAGCTTGCCCCATGTTGAGTATACTCGCCTTGAGTACATGTTGTGGTGGTGATTTCTATGCCAAGAAAGATGACTCGGATGTTGTATATGCTGCAATTTGTGGGCAAAGGACCGACCGTTTACAATGTCATATAATATGAATCAACTTTTCCTGCCAAAAAATACGCCATTTCCACTCTAAATTTTAGAAGAAAAAACACCACATTGTAAGGCTGAGACCAAAATTCTCAACAATAAATAAAACAGGCAGCTCAGTGTAATTCAAGTTTTCCACAGCAAATGAAAATAGGTTGATTATTCACAAATTAGTGAGAAGGCAAAAACTAAGGAGTCAAGAAATGTGCAAAAAAAAATCCATTTCCCATAACGAGAAATTACTGCCATATTTCCAATCCTCTATATTTATGTAATTTAACATTCAGATATATTAACAAAAAATATCTGCCAAATTAATGAAACTCCCATCCTATTCCAAGGGATTTCTAGATGAAACACAGTCCTAGCAATAAAAAATTGCCAATCGAACCTACTTTAAAATCAGATCTCAGGTTAAAACACAATCTAAACCATTGAACGTAAGAAAAATAACAACAAAACCAAGTAACCAACATTGAATTACTGAATTGTGGTAACCTGATTCCACTCCCCATCTACTGCCTCTTTCCAGAGTGTCACATTGTTATTCCCATCAGCGACCGCCAATATGTTCCCAGTTAATGACCAGCTGACCCTCCATACGGGGGTCTTAAAATCATTCAAAACCCTACCCTCCCATTTATCTCCCTCCTTCCCCTGAGTCCATATGGCCACGGTCCCATCCTGGGAACAGCTTGCAATAGTGCTCTTGGGAAGCCCTAAATTGGGTGCCCAGGCCACATCCCGCACCCAATCAGTGTGTATTTGCAGAGGAGGAAAGCAATCCAACTTCCAGGTACCATTGTAAAATTTCCACACCTTAGCCGTGTTGTCACATCCACCAGAGACCAGCTTCTGGACAGGATCTGCGGGCTGCCCTACAGTAGATCCAGGAGCCGAAGCAGGCGCCCATGAGACTGCAGTGACACCAACCTGGTGTACAGAAAATTTTAGTGGCTAATATTCACCAATTGAATATATTCATAAAATGATAAAACTATTGGCATAAAAATCTAAACACAGAAACAACTTTCTGAAAAAATATATGCAATGGTATCGATTATTCAACTCTTGACTATTTTCATTAAACTGTTGGGAAAAAATAATAATGAGATGGATTCTTCCCTGATGATGAGCTGATTATTGAGGTCTGAAATGTTGGAAAGGAAAATACCAAGCACTTGAATCCAGAAATTCATCTCACAAAATTTAATCTTGTAATCTTTCAATCATCCTGCTCATAATGTTAAGAAGCGTGACCCGAAAGTCAATTTGAAAATTATGACGCAGATCTAATTTTTGTTGAGCATGACAATCACGGTCTTAAGAAGCCTAAAATCCCTCCAATCAATGCAATTTTTTGGCCCTGATGCTTATTGAACTGGAGAAGGTTAAACCTATGCACTACAGAAATCAAATACTAAAACATGTACCATTTGAAAATGAAGATTTGCCTCAGTTTCTTCACATCGCAAGAAATAGCCTTACATTTTGTATAAACCATATAAATCCGTAAAGTACCGAAAAATATTTGGTAGAATTTCTCAACTACCATCAATTGGGATGAGCTCAACCAGTAAAGAGTCAAGGCCTTCGTAGTAAAGAAACGTATTCAAATCTCCATTAGAAGTGTTAAACGTTTAGATACACCAGATGTTGTAATGTTTAATTGTGTAAACTACTATATATTCAATTCTAGGTGCGGCTCTTAGGCCAAACAACAACGCCATAAGCAAGTCCATAGCTAATTTGTGGGAAGAGATATCCCTAAAACCACCTGAAAGGACAATTCACAAATGAAAAAAAACCTAACCTGGTGGGCTTGATCTATCTTGGTCTTGTCCCAGGGTCCGTCTTCCCGCCCCGTAAAAATTGTAATAGATCCGTCAGAAGAACCGCATGCAAGGCAGAGACCGAGCTCATGGGGTGCCCAGGAAATAGAATTGACGGAGGCATCGTGCTCCTCGAAGACTTGAAACTGCGACCACTCGTTCCCCTGCGGACCGCCCTCGCGCCAGACGATTACGCGTCGGTCATATGAGCAGGAGGCGAGCAAAGATCCGAACTTGGGATGCGCCCAGGCAAGCTGCCAGACAGGACCTTGGTGGCCGGTAAGAGTAGCAAGGGGCGTCGGGGAGTCGGAGCCACTTAGACCAAAAAGCTTGATGCTTCGATCTGAAGAGCAGGTAGCCATCCGCTTCCCGTAGTAGTCTATTGCAATGTCATGAATCACATCTTGGTGTCCGGTTTCTACTTTCTGATTTGCCGTTTGCTTCACTGCTGAAGCCATGCTGCCTCCCTCGACCTAATGTTGAAATACACAGAGAAGAATCTGCAGCGATTGAATGAATGAGAGATTAAACTGCAAATATCGATGGAAAACGCAAAAGGGGTTAAAACACAGAAGGGGCTAAAACCGCAAAAGGAGTTACAGAGAGTGCCAAAACTATAATGAATTAGGTGCAAGGATTACCTCGATAGAAACTATATGTATATTAATATGTTAGAGAGTAGTGTTTATGCATGTAAATTTTAGTTGTATGTGGTTGCATTAAACAATTAATAATAATTAATTTTTTTTTTATTTTTTATTTTTAAATTTGTTATTCTAAAATTTATTAAAAATTGAAATCATAATAAAATATATTAAGATTTGTTCACCTGTAGGGGGCTACTCTTGTCCCAATTTGCCCAAGTACGGGGCTACTCTTGTCCCAATTTGCCCAAGTACTTAGGGCTCAGTCGAAAAATATATATATCTTAAGATTTAAGTGGTCTCATACAATATTTTAATTAGTTAATGTGAAATTTATATTAAAATAGAAATATATATTTTATAATTTGAATGTTCAATTTCAAAAAAATTAACTATAATTTTAAGTGGAAAAGAAGGATTTAAAATTATGAAATCAATTTTTACAATATTACAAAATTATCATATAATTATACATTTTGTTTTCTCATTTTTTAATTTATTTTTAGAAATAAACTATTGGAAAAAATATAATTATAACTTTTTAAACACTATTGATTATTTTAAAAATCTTTCAAAATTAAATAATTATATGATACTTGCAATAAATTTTTGTAACATACCCATTGTTCTACCCAATAATTTTACTATGATTTTAACCTCAAGTAAATAAACTATGATGCCAACATTTAGCATTAAAAATGTTCTTTTCATATACAAGAATAATATGCACATTTGAAACAAACATTATTCCAAACTTTCTCATTACATTACAACAAAGTATTTACAACTTTCCAATATATTGATTTCATATTATATAATTTCATGATTACATTTCACCTTTACAATTTTCCATGGATATGGATACATGAATACTTACACAACTTCCATGAGCTTACTGACAATAGATATACGAATGGTCTAGGTGCCCTCCATCAAATCTTGGTTGCCTATCGAGGAGGAGAAGCATCACTCAAGCACTTTTCTGCCAACCATAGACTTATTGCGGTCCCCCACACATCTACCTAACTGGTAAGATGGCCCTCCCTTCGACGAAGAGATTGGTTTAGTAACGAAGCATAATAATAATGACCTTCCCTGAACTTAGTGTTGTGTTCTACATATCTAGATCTATCACACAATGGCTACAACCTACACATATGGCATTCCCTACCTAGTGTGTAAACTTGGATCATAGTGAATTGATAGCATAAATAGTGGCAACTTACATTACTTTGGCCAAAGTATTCATCACCCAAAATTTAAAGTGGATATCATATGATGAGGTAAAAATAACCTCATCAACATAATGGCCTCAATCTACAAATATAAACCTTTTAGCCCAAATTACTCTACCAATTAATTACCTTTAGGAAAAATAATTGCTTTCCTTTTTATGAATGGGCGTACAAACTTTATTTCTTGGAGTTGATCAAAATAAACTAACTTATGCTGATTTAATGGTTTAGTTTTGAGCATTTCGTAGGTCAAATCCACTTCCAACCATCACTCTAGTCAAAAGGGAAAATGAATGCGGATCTTCATACTTTTGAAAATGAGCGAGCGGGTGCCAAAATTCCAGGAGCACACGTTTTGGTCGAGTTTTTATAATTTTGTTATCTTTCAATTTCAAAATTTTTAATGGCTCATGCAAACCTCTTTAATATTGTATATCATGGGCTTTAAAGTCATTCTGCTATTGGCAAAGACTCTATCGACTAGAAAATAGGATTTTTGTTAATCGTTTTTCAGATAAATATGTAATTATTACACACGATGAATAACAAGAGAAGAAGATTATTGTTATGCTGTCAATTTGTCTTTGAGTAAAAACTACCATATGAATATGAGTTTTCCCACCACTTCTTGAATTTATGTGTGATATGGATGCATCTGTGGAATGAAGTAGCAGAGAGATTTTTTGAGTGCATGTGAACCGAAGTAGTTGTAGTTACATCACGAGTTGGCCACTCGAGGGTTAGAGATAGATAGATAGATAGATAGATAGATAAGTATTATGTTTCCTCTTTTACATTTTCTTTTAGTGGATCATAGTTTAATTCACATTTCCTTTTCATTAGTAGATGTTATACTGTTAATGTCAAGCTTGCAGGTTGTAACTGAGTCTGTAGTTTCCGAGCTTAGCATGTGAATATCCGAAGCACCTTTCTTCAGTTGATTTTGATTAATTATTTTATGATTAGCAGTTGGTTTGTTATCTTTTGCGTTAGACAAATGTTTCCTAATTTCTTTAAATGCTTTACTTCTTCAACAATTTATGCATTCTTTAGATTAATCGTCTGCATGCTTTATAGTTTAATGGTGATGTTTTTCAAATTCCTAGTTTTTTGTTTTATGATTTAAGTTATTTTCTTGCTTTCTAGATAGATGAGTTATTGATTTTGAGATTAGAGACCTCTTAGCCTAGAACTTTTTTTCAGTTGATTAGTATTTAAGAGAGAAGTTGAGATATCCTCTATTACATACAGCCATTGGACATTGCCCGGTCGATATATTGATGTGTTTATTCACTAAAGTGTTAGGACCTAACGACAACCTGACACTTTTTGGTGTTGTTGTTGGGGACCCCTTTTTCTAGTGTTAATAGGAGATATCTTGAATATCTCTCTTAGGTATAGGAATAGTTCTTTGGCTTCTTTTCTGCATGGTCAGGAAACGAGGCCCCCACGGGAGATTCATACCAAAAACACACCAGTTGATGTACCAACAACAAGCAGAGAAGAAGGTAACTCAGACCAAGAACTTACAGAGGAATTGACTGAACGGGGTCAACCTAAGACCTTCCCATATACTTTGAAAAAAGAACCTATAGTCGAAGAGGATCATATTCTATTACAAACTCTTGAACCACATCCCACTAAGCGAACTTGGGATGAAAATCATACCCTCTTCAACACCATGGGTGACCGAAGAAATTCCGCCAACAATCATGACAACCCTCCACCACCCCGCACATTCACTTATCCTATTGATATTGATGCAGATGATGATACGACAATGAAAAAAATCTCACCTTCTTTTTTCCCTACCTTTCAGGGTTTGTCTACTAAGGACCTAGATCAATTTCTTCAAAGTCTTGTGTCAAACATATGACTACACGAATGATAATCAGAAGTTAAAGCTTTTCCCTTCCACCCTGAAAGACTCAGCCATGCAATGGTTTATGGGATTAGCTTCTCAGTTGATAAGTACCAGAGTTACTGTAGGGTCAGTGATTGAAAAGAAGAACTCTTCAAGATAAGGAAAAATGAGGATGAAAGTTTAGAAGACTACCTTGATAGGTTTATCTTCTTGTCCAAATGTTGTGGTGGAGAAGTCATAAGTCTTGATATTTTAAAAACCTTATTTCTCAAAGGTCTTGATGATGAAGCTCAAAGGAGTCTAGACTTAATAGGTAAAGGAGATGTATCCCAACTGAGATTGGAAGAAATAATAGAATTGTGCCAAAACTTCTCCCGAACTCGTGGAGGTATTAGGAAGTTCACCCCCTTACATGGTTCTAATGACATAAATAAACTTCATGAGGAATTGGCTAACTTCAAGACCGACATTCTCATCCAATTAAATACTACTCTGGATGGCATATAGGCTAAAACCAAAAATTTGGGGACCTTTCCCATTTATTGCCCCAGCTGTCGAAAAAAACATTTGCTAAGAGAATGTCCTCTAGACAAAGTTGACAAGATTGATGTTTGTCAAGTGTGTGATAAAAATCACCCCATCGATCAATGTGAGCTATTGAATGTAATAAAAAATTCCAAGAAAAGAACAACCCCAGTCGAGGAAGAAGTGAATGTTGTAAATCAAAGGGTTGGAGGCAATTTTTCCTATGGTCAGAATTCTAATCCTAACTGGAGACTCCAACCAAATTGGAACAAAAATAAATGGTCAGCACCCTAGCCACATGCACCACCTCCAGTACCCCCTAATTGGGGAACCTATCCCTGGGGACCACCTGAATGGACAAACCAATCTTGGGGTAACCCTCAGTGGCCCAACCAGTCTCAACAATAGTGGTACCTTCAAAATCCCATTCCTCAATGGAATCAACCCCAACATCAGTTCTATCCTGGTCCTAGAAGGGTGCCTCCTCAACAATAGAATTTTCTGCCACCTCCTCAAAACACTCAACAGATTGAACAAGTTAACCAACTGCCACTTCCAGCACAACTAGTCCCTAATCCAAAGAAAAATCATCCAAATACTCTGATGTATTCTACCGAACAAGACAATGTCACCGAACTCAACATAATACACTGTGGAAACCTACAATTGAGGTCCGGTAAAACACTTTCGCAGCCGACTATCGAAGAAATCATAGATGAACCTGTCCAAAAGTCTGCTGAGGAAATGACAATAACACTCGTACCCATAGAAAAAACCCTAGACATTATGCAACGTGAAACTGACCAGCCATCTTCAGTAGGAGATGTCAACCTACCTTAGGAGGGGGAGGGTTAGTCTCCAACTTAACTTTTGAAAAATCTTGTGACCAAAGAAAAAACCAAAGCCCCTTTTTCGAAGCGGCTGAAACCAATCTCTATGAAAGATGCTCGAGAAACAACTTCACCTACAAAAACTACACTGATACAGGAAATTAAACGATTGCAGATTGAAGTTCCCTTGTTACAAGTGATTAAAGAGATCCCTGAGTTAAACCAATTGATTAAACAATTGTGCATGAAAACTCTAGGGAGGAAGCCAAAGTGAATCAAAATTGTTCACATCAATGGATACCTAGCTGATTTGTTAGCTGGAATAGTCACTGCTCTGAAATATGATGACCTAGGGAGTCCACTCATAATAGTAACAGTTAATGAGGTAGCAATACCCAATGCTTTAGTGGACCTTAGAGTAGCCATTAATGTAATGACTATTGATGTGATGGAAAAATTAGGACTTACTGATCTACGTCCCACAACTACTATCTTACAAATGGAAAATCATTCCATAGCTATTCCCAAAGGCATCATTGAAAATGTTCTTGTCAAGGTGGATGGATGGGTATATCCAGTGGATTTCCAGATAATTGAATCCCTTACGCCCAAACATAGTTATCCAATAATTTTGGGATGCTCGTGGATGGCTACGGTTGCAGCCAAAATTGATTGCAGGGAGGGAGGAATGACCATCTCCCATGGATCTAATAGAAAATAGTTGTTTTTGTATCCTCTTGCTTAGCCTACTGAACATGGAAAAGTATGGGTTGATGAACCGAAAAGTCCTACTGGACAGAAAAATTTGGCTTCACTGGCCATGGTAGTCATTAAACAACACAGTGAAGAATTAGAGGATGTGGAAAGTATTGCAATAAACTCCAACAGTGAAGAGATGTCAGACATAGAAGAAATCCTAGGACACCCAATCAACATAGATAAAGAAATTTTTTATGATGTTAAGTTTATTGGATTGCCTTTCTATTTGATGAACTTAGTTCCAAAAACTTGCCATTTCTTTGTAGATGTTGCTCAACTTCATAAAACTATACCACACAGTTGTCCACTTAACACACTGACAAGGCCCATTCACACTGTCACATCCAATTATCCTAGAGTCAAAACTATTATGTTGCTGCCAGGAAAAACTTTGAACATCAATAGTTGCTTGAATGAGACAGAAGAACAAAGACTATTTGATACCCTGGTGAGTAGGTCTAAAGCGTTCACCTAGGACTATAAAGACATGAGGGGAATACACCCTAGTGTGTGCACACACCATATCTATATTGAGGATGTTCGACCTATTTGCTAACTACAACAAAGACTCAATCTTGCCCTCAAAGACATCGTTAAAACTGAGATTGAGAAACTCTTGCAGGTAGGATTCATTTACCAAATTTCTGACAGTAAGTGGGTGTCACCCTTGGTTGTAGTACCAAAAAAGAATGGGAAGTGGAGAGTATGTGTAGATTATAGGGAGCTTAACAAGGAAATATGCAAAGATTATTTTCCCCTGCTATTTGTGGACCAAGTGTTGGATAACTTGGCCGAGAGAAAATATTTTTCATTCTTGGATAGATTTAGTGGATACAACCATATATAGGTAGTGGTGGAAGACTAGCATAAGACAACCTTTACTTTCCCTTGGGGAATATTTGCATATAGGGTTCTTCCCTTTGGGCTATGTAATGCTCCTGCCACATTTTAGAGGGCCATCCTGGCTATATTTGTTGAACTGGTAAATGAGTGCATGGAATTTTATATGGATGACTTCATTGTATATGGTTCAACCTTCGATGAAGCCCTCAAAAATCTAGACAAATTTTTAAAATGATGTGAGGATCATCAGTTATCCCTCAGTCACAAGAAATGCTTAATCATGGTGGAACAAGGAATAGTGCTTGGGCATCATATTTCAACTGAAGGGATTAAGGTTGATCCCAAGAAAATCGAAGTAATACAACAACTTGAGATTCTGAAGACTCAAACTAATGTCAAGAGTTTCTTAGGGCATGTGAGATACTACCAAAGATTCATAGAAAACTTTAGCAAAATCGCAGCCCCGATGTTTTCCCTTCTTCAAAAAAATGTTGACTTCCTTTGGATGCCTGAGTGCCAGGCTTCATTTGAAATTATCAAAGAGAAACTAACCTCTACCCCTATCCTTCAAGGACTTAATTGGAACCTACCATTTCACATTTATGCCGATGCGTCTAATGACGCCATTAGAGCAGTTCCAGGGAAAGAAGATGAGAACGGAGGGAAATATGTTATATATTTTATCAGCAAAAATTTAACGCCAATAGAGAAGAATTACACCACAACAAAGAAATAATTTTTGGCTATAGTGCACGCCATTAATAAATTTAGGCATTATATCACAGGATACAAAGTTATAGTGCACACAGACCATGCAGCCATCAAGTATCTCATGAATAAACCAGTGGTAAACACAAGGATAATTAGGTGGTTACTCCTTTAGGAGTTCAATGTGACAATTTTTGACAAACCAAGGAAGTATAACGTAGTCACAGACTTCTTATCCCTGATAAAACATGATGGCAACTATGCTCCGGTACAAGATGAATTCCTAGATGAAAATTTGTTCGCCATCTCTACTAAAACCCCTTGGTTTGCCAATATTGTGAATTACTTAGCCACTGCAGAAGTACCACCTCACTTTTCATCAAAAAAAAAGAAACGCCTCATAAGAGAGAGTGCCCCTTTTAAACGGATTAATAGAATCTTGTTTTGATGTGGACTAGATATGGTTTTGCGACGATGTATTAGGGCAGATGAGACCTATAGTATCCTTAGGGTCTGTCATGATGACCCTTTTAGAGGGAATTATTCTATTAAAAGGACAACTCACAAGATTATGGGAGCAGGATACTACTAGCCTTCAATGCATAAGGACATCAAGAAGTACATTTGCAGGTGTGATGAATGTTAAAGGGTAGGAAGACCAACTGCATCCAATGAAATACCCCTGCAACCTTAGGCAGTTCTCGAACCATTTGAAAAATGGGGATTAGATTTCATTGGCCCCATAGATCCTCCTTTGCAAGGGAAAGAGTATATTTTGGTTTGTACTGACTAAATGACTAAGTGGGCAGAAGTGCAAGCACTACACGTTGCTAGGGAAGAGCAGGTAGCTGACTTTCTTTATAACAAAATCTTTCTAAGATTCGGGGCTCCAAGAACAATTGTTACAGATCAAGGCCCCCAATTCATGTCTAAGGTCATGTTGGCATTCACAAATCACTTCCAAGTAAGTCACAAGAAGTCCTCACCCTACCACCCACAGGAAAACAGACAAGTTGAGGTCACTAATAGGGAACTGGAAAATATTTTGACAAAAATTATTTACTTGGGAAGGAAAGATTGGGATAGGAAACTACCGGAAGTTGTCTAGGCCTACAACACAACCTGGAAGTCAACCATTGGCTATAGACCATATGAGTTAGTCTTTGGGAAGAAGCCCCTCTTTCCCATTGAATTCAAGCTCCAAACCCTTAGGACGACCATGTAATTGGGCATGGATCTTAAACGAGCTCAAATCGAGAGAGTCTTAAAGCTTAGTGAACTAGAAGAGCTTCGTCTGGATGTCATCCATCAAATTGAATTGATCCAACAACAATGTAAGGTTTGGCATGAAAAACATATCAAAGAGAAAGAATTCCATACCGGGGATTGGGCATTGTTGCTCAACTCCAAATACAAGAACCATCAAGGGAAACTCAAGACACACTGGCTTGGACCATATGAGATTTTTGAAGTATTCGCCAACGGTTCAGTCTAGTTAAAACCAATTGACAGTGACACCCAAACTCTTTTGGTTAATGGACATCGATTACAGATTTACCATAAACCCATTAACAAAGAGGAGTTTACAAAAATGGTAGAAACGTAGGGAGAAATCAACTACATTGACTTTGTTGTGGTAGGGTCAATATAGTTTCCAAGCAAATAACACAAATAAAAAAAATAAAAATAAAAATTCTAAAAATTTCTTCAATTTCTTCATCAATCCCACCATTTGGACTTGGGCTAAAGTTTTGTTTACATTTTATAGGACTTCATCTTTTGGTGAACCCAATTCTGGCGCACCCTGTTGAGATGTTTTGAAATCTTCCAAAATTGTTGCCACGATGCTCTGTAATTGTTGCTATGATGCTCCAAAATTGTTGTTGCGATGCTTCAGAATCATTGCATCAGATTGGTTTCACTTTTTATCTTGATCCTACATTCTGATGCATCATCCAATGGTGCTTTGGGAAGTCAAGGCCAAAGTGTTACAATCTTCTTCCTTTTGGCTGCATCTTTCCTTGATGCTCCTAAATTTTGTTGTTCTTCCTTTTTGGTTGCATCTTTTCAGTGATGCTCTAGAATTCTATTATTTTCCTTCATTTGCATCTTTTCAAAGATGCTCGAATGATGCTTTCAGAATGCTGGAATTTTGTTTGGATGCTCCAAAATTTTGGTTGTTGCTCGGTTGCATCATTGTACCTTGAGTTTTACCCTATTTTAATGTGTAAAATAACTAAAATGCAAGTGGAAAAATACTAAGAACACTTCAACGATTAGCCCTAAAGAGTGATAAAACAAGGAAAATAGATGAAATAAAATGCAAATCAATTATACCTTCCTTGTTGTTGAAGACTCCTTGGTTGGCCCTTGATTTAGATGAATTTGTATGCTCCTTAGATGGCTTTTGATGTTACTAGATGCAAGATTGATAATGCAAAATGACTAAATGGATGGCTAAATGATAGCAAATGCTTGAGAATGCAAATTGGCAGCATAAGGTTGCTCAAAATGAAAGTGTTGAAAATTCCCTTGAGGAGGAGGTATTTATAGAAGAATTTGAATTCTCTAGAGAATTCAACGGTTGAGATTCATCCAACAAGGTCAAGATGAAGGGCTATGGTGGGTTGAGAACTCACAAGCCCTCACATCTTGACATGTGGATGGTGAAGTGGCTAAGAGGAGATGAGGTGTAAGTGAGGTGGAGAAGAAGTACATGAGGTGGAGGAAGGACAAGTACCTTGCAAGTACATTGGGAGATGGGAAGAATTTTGGGTGAATAAAAGTGAATTTTAAATTCACAATGATTGGAAGAATCTAGTGGATAAGACAATGTTCCCAAAAGGTGGGAGTTTGTCACATGTGACTTGATGTGACAAGTCAAAGATTCTAGAAGATGCATGGAAAAAGAGTTCTTGGAGGAATAAAAAGAATTAAAAATTCTTTGGGGGATGGAGAGAGTTGACCAAGATGCTGATTAAGATTAGTGTCTTAATTAGAAATAAATGAGGATTAGAAGCCAACTTGTAAAAGTTGGAGGATGTGACACATCCTAATCAAGGATTAGGCATGTGCACATCCTTAATGAAAGAATTAGGAAATGGATTAGGATTAGATGAAAATGACATGTGAGGAATTAAATAAATGTATTATTTATTTAATTTATTTGATGAAAAGGAGGATTAAAAGAGGGTAAGGTATTTAATTATTAATTAAATACCTTATGGATTTGGTAGAATTAAATAATAGTAATATTACTTAATTAACTCGGATAGGAGGATATTTTAGGCGAAAAGTGATAGATTTGGATAAATTAAGTGTCAAATTTGGATGTCTACATTTTGCCCCTCTTTGAGATGGTGTTACGAAGTAGCATCATTTCAAAGAATATTAAAATATAGAACCTAGAAGAAGATGGTTAGATTGGAAAAGATGCCCCGGTAATCAAAGGGATGACTAGGAAGAAAGATGATGGAGGTGAAGATGAAGATTAGGGATAACGATTCCCCCTCGAGAGGACATGCGGGTTGAAGAGAACACGGATGTGCTCTCGAAATGGATGAGATGAAGAAATGGGAGATGAGGAAGAGGATGTAAAGGGATGGATATGAAAGGATGAAAAGGCAACAGGAGGTTGGGAAGCACAAACGGATGCAAAGACGAAGATGATGTCTCCCCAATCAAGGGACAAGCCAAAAGGGGTCGATGATGGATGGAGTGTTGTCAATGAATCACGAGGATAGGGGAGGATACATCCCACTGAGTGGTATTGATGGGGGAAGGATACATCCCAAAACATCACTAAAGGAAGGGAAGAATTCCTCCCGATGATGATGATAAAATTGTTGTTGATGAGGGAAGGATACATCCCAAAACAACACCAAAGGGATGGGGAATGATACTAATGGATGAGGATGAGGATGAGGATGAGGATGAGGGGTCAAAGCTGGTAACAAGACTGGGGACAAGACCAAAGATTTGATTAGATGATTTGTGCAACATGGAACAGATGAGGAGAAGATTAATGTGTGAGATGGAGAGAAGGATCTTAATATTTGGTTTGATATCAAAAGATTTGAATTTTGCTGCAAATGGACTAAAGCTGGCGAGTTAGGGGTTAGGTTAAGCTGAATTGGGATAAGATGAAAGCTAGAGATGAGGATTGGATTGAAGACTAGAATGATTGAAGGATATGATTGGATTGATTCTACTCCGAGTTCCAGGGTTTAAAAGGCGTAAAGTGTTGACACTCAGATTTTTCACGACTTGGCAATTTTCAAAAATTGTCAAATTTTGCCATTTTAGGAAACCTCACGGATATACTTTTGGGAGTCCAATTTTTTTCCAAGAAATACCCAATATTGAGATAAGATGAATTGCCAACTAACATCCCAAATTTGAGATATGCATTTCAAGTTATGAGTGAAAACAATTTTTCAAAATGCTGGAAAAAAACACTAAATTGGGATTTTGAGGGGC
>VDFB02351766.1:0-71101 GCA_007258455.2 Sequoia sempervirens
TAATATTAATGCTAATGACAATTCAATTTTAAAATAGATATGCTAGTTAAGTATATCAATTGAATTGCATCTATTTATTTACTCTAGTTTATAATCTTTAGGTGGCCTCACAGCTTTAACTTCCAATCTTGTCTAAACAGTACCGTTTGAAAAAAACAAAGAATAAGAAACGAGCGGGCACACATCCCCGAGCAATGATATCAGTAACATTCCACCACTAACGTTGGCGGGAATGATATGAAGTCCTGCCGGTTGCAACACCGCCATATATTGTTTATACATAGAGAATTTGCTTCGCATGATACGACATCGACTGTAGTGCTGGTTATGCAAGAAGGAGCAGAGCCGAAATTCAAATTAAAATGCCGATTCTGATGACAAAATCCTTTTTCTGGGGCTCCTCACCAAAGTGGAGGTCATTGTCAAGAAGCAGAATGCCGATCAGTCTGCCGAATACTCGACAATCTCTCGTTATATCTGGAGCGAAATTTTTATTCCAATTTCAGCTCTCCTGCTTCCACCAACACCAACAGCAGAGGACTCCACACTATTTCCAGTAAGTTCAAACGCCATTGCAATTTTCCCTTTTAGAAAATGTCTTATTATGCAACAATCTTTGCAAATTCTGAGCAGCATGTTTTAACATTAGGTTTTTTTGACTAGTGGTCAATGTGGCATAAACAAACCTTTCACCTTAAAATTTTCAAATATCCAGCCTTCTATCTATGTCCGCCACATTGACCACTACTCAGAAAATTTAAAGTAAAAACATGCTGCTCAGAATTTGCAGCGATTATTGCACGATAAGATATTTGGGGCATTTTAAGGTGTAGTACTGACTGTATGAGCATTGAGGTGCACCTGGGCTGTAGGTTGGACTAGCCCAGTCTGGAAACCTGATTGTGGGTATCCACCTTGGCATAAGTTTACTCCGTTTGCCATTAGACCACAATCCCGTAGACTAAAATTTTACTTATTATTTTTCAACATAAAGCTGATGATTTCAACTTATTAAAAATACATGGTGGAAATTAATTATATCCCATTAAAGTCACCTCGAATACACATCCCTAGAAATACCAATTAAAATATTGAATACAGTATAATTTGAATGTTTATATGGATGGCTTTGAACATTTCAGCCGGCTTTGAATTCATTGGATGCATTTAAATTTTGATATACATATAAGAGTTTGAGCCACAGTTGGCAGTTGAAGATGTGGGGTACTGGTACAGGTATGAGGACTGCAATTCGAGCTTTAAATTTGACGGCTGTCAAGCATTATTTTTCGTTACAGTCATGTAAACTTACACTATGGTTGAACTGAATTCTCATGTCAGCTAAGTACATTTGAAATTTGGGTGCCCTAAGTGTTATGTAAAATAACTAACACGAAGCACTAAATAAATGTAATTGTAACAAGAGGGGTTGACCAAAGTTAAGCCTAAAACGATAATGATTAAGTATAACTACAAATAGCCTTGTCAAGGGAAGGATCTCTCAACAAGGCATGGCGCAGATGAATATGAAAGCAAGAGACTTGGATAGGTGATCAGCGATGTCTATGTCTATAGCAAGAATTGTGGCAAGAGAATTGACTATGCCATCTATCACCACATAGGGGCTGATATAGGATTTGATACTGCTCATAGGAGAATGCCAATGGTTGAGGGATCCTCGCTATACTATTCTAGGAGGAAGTTAGGTACCTACCCTAGAACTTTAACATCTATAGGTGATGAATCTATGATGGTAGAGAAAACTATAGCAACATTGGTTGATTCCATGAACTTGACTGTGAAAAAGGGCAAGGTCCTCAGCTCCAAAATGAATCTGATTCTAACCCACCTAGAGTGAGGCTTAGGGAGCTAAGACCCGTTGCCTTGTCCTAAACATGATAAGCTCAATTTTTTTTTTGTGATGCCAGGAGATCTTCAATGTTCCCTTTCTTTATCTTTCGAGCTCAAGTTGTTCTCAATAGCTAGTATGTGCATGAGACTTAATATCTTGTATATGAAATGTACTATCTACTCTAAAGTAAAATATTTCCTGTTTTGAAGGATTCGCTATCTTTTGCACAAAGAAGAAAAATCTTGTCACAATATAGGAAAATACCATCTTTTCCTTTATTACCCAACTCAGTAAGAAATGAACTTAAACATCACCAATATTGTGAATATGCAACTTGCTGAGTGAACTGGTTAACAATCCCTTTTAAGGCAAATGAAATTTAGGTGTTCTGCAATAATATATGGTTCAATACAAAACAATACTTTGAATTGTGGTAATCATTTTTTTTTCTCATAAAACATGTTATATTTTGATTTTGAAGTATTCATAGTGGATAAGCAATAATTTTATACAGTCAGAAGCTTAAATATTTAAAATGTAGATTTTCTTAGTTGACATTTGAATATCATTGCTCTGGTCATCAATCTTAGAATAGTACTGCTTTAAGATAACTTGCATTTAGATTTCGCAAAATTATTGTTATTGCAGTAGGCATGGATTGAAAACTCTTTGCGTCGGTGTAAAAAAGTCTTCCAAAGCCACAGGAGGGAAGAGAACAAAAAATTCAAAGTCAATTTTATGGGGAGGAGAGTATGCACATCTAATATGGTGGCAGGAGGTTTGTGGATTCTTCTTTGCTTCAAATTTTATTACCTATGTGGAATTTATGATGAAGAAACAAGTATATCTAGCTTTTACTTACCTACAGCATGTCAATCAAGTTCTATGGATTTAATTTGCTTTTGTTGACCACAACTACTGAGGTAAACTCTTTTCTATCAGACAATGCAGTTATGCAAAAAGCCTTCTACGAAGCACTTGGTCCAGAGGCTGGTTTATTCTAATTTGTTGGGATTGGATGAGAACTTAAAAAATGGAAGGTGAGAACGTTGTTTAGTTCATATTGTTAGACTGCATAATGGAAAAATATTAACTAAACATGCTATGTATAAACCCTCATAAACGTTTTTGTTGTTGAGTACCAATCACACTTTTTTACTTTTCCTTGCTATTTTAATTTACACAGGTTGCTTGAACTTAGTATTTTTTAATTACGCTTCTTTTTTGTGTATCAAATAGGTGTATAGCTTTTTAATCTCATATGTTATGTGATTTCTTGAGAAACATATTGCTTGTGCTAAGGTTGAAATTTGCAAGAGTGGAAAACTTTTTAGCGGGGCTTTGTACAAGGGGAAAACAAAGAAATCAATGGCACAACTTGTGGATGGTTTGAAACTACATGTAGGTCAAATCTTTGATCCATGACCTACTTAATGCCAATGACTAAGGTGCTAGGAACCTTAACCAACACGACATATTAGATTTGAGGCATCTTAGGGTTGATCCTTACTTCTTGATGAGTTGGTTTCATGCTTAGAGTGAAAATTCCCGAGGCCTTCTTAGATGCTTTAGGACCCATAGGGATGTTCTTTTTGACTATTAATGGATATTCTCCCTTAGCCTTGTCCTTTCAACATATTACCTTTGCTAATACCTTTGTCCACATTGATAGTCTTTAGGTACTCTCATGGTAAAGGTGTGAGTGATAGTGAATTGTAAGACCTTTGAGTTGTGGAGTTCCCTCTTGATCCTTTGAGAGGATAGTACCTCAAGTTCCTTTCTTGTTTGTTGGTTACTCTTGTTTATATCAATCTATTGACAGAGTGCCTAAAGGCCTTTATGTTAGATGAATGCTTATTGTGTATAGATTCCCTTGAATTTTAGATTGAATTCACGAATTCTCCTTTTGGGATGAATTCCTTTCCCTTGATGAAAGTCTGTTAGGTGCTAGTCGAGGAGGGACTCAATTGATGGAGTGAGAGAAACTCCTTGATGAAGATCAATTAGGTCCTTGACCTTTATGTTTGATCAAGCTCCTTTGTGGAGCAACTTCTCCAAGCTATAGGAGAAGCATCATTGAGATCAACTATTGGTATTTGCTATGTTATGATGGAGACACACAATTAATTGAGACTTAAGCTATTTTTTTGAAGTTCAATCTCCCTTGCTTGTAGGGAAAGTGTGCCATAATGGTTTACTAGCTTGTTGGTAGGGTTGTTGTGGTCCCTTGGCTAATTTGTTGACATTATAGTATTGGTCTATTTATTGGTACCTTTAGATCCATAGCTAGTGCATGTCTCTCTTTGATGCCTCCATTCCTTCTCAACTATTTGCATTTTCACTAGATTAATCCTAGGTACCCTCTTGTCTAATGGGTGCCTAAATTTTACCCAACACTTCTTGAAATGATATTTCTATGTTGTGCAAGTAGAATAATAGAGATCCAATGATGTGGCAAAAAAATCCAATAGTATTAGCAAGAACAAGAACAACAGAATTTGCACAACTCCATTGTGATTCAATTGCACTTTGATACAATTTTCTCTTATGGGGAGCAGTCCATTGATGACTTGGAGAGATACAATTCTCTCATAAACCCATATATGAACTTATAAGTAGCTGAGCACCTCTTCTCCCTACTTGTATAGGTGGCTTTTTTGGTCTCAATTACAAGTTTCCATAATCCAAGAAAAGAAAGTGTTTGTGCCTTTATTGTGAAAGGCACAAGTTTGTGGTAGGGAAATTATCAACCTCCTTATATGGGGCATGTCCTAAATTTGCACATGCTAGAGTTTGCTTTCTCTATTCTCTTATTCAATCTCTATGACACGGATCTCACTCCCTTTTTGATGAATGGTAGCCCAAAGGTCTTGTAAACATCCTCCAAGACCACTATCATCTTGCTAGTTGGAGGTATATCTATGATGTACTTTGATTTCACCCATCTCAACATGCCCCTCTCCTTATTTGTGACCTTCTTAATAATGATGTTCAATCATGGGAGGTGTTTCTATTTGATGTTGTCTCTTTCTCCCACAAGCTCTTTTGTTGCACATTACATGCCTTAGAGGATGACAACTCTTTGCTTTCTCATTTCTATCCCGTTGCCTTTGCTTGGTTTTCTCTTTCCTTTAGATTCCTTTCCCTTGTTTGGAGTCAACTTTTACTGACCCCTCAGTAGGGGGCAAGGAAGTTATCTCATTCTATCTACCATCTTGCAAGTTGATCAATATCTTTTGTTAAATTCAGCCCTATATTTGGTCCTAGTCTGGATGGATCCATACCTTTTTCTCCCTTGCTCCTTGCCTTGATTGGAATGTTTCTTTTAGATTGTTGGTTTAGGTTCCATTTCTTGTTTCCCATATGTCCTTGTTAATGTTAATGCCTGTTGGTCCTGTCTTCTTTTGTTTCATCCAATACCTGTTCTCCTTGTTGCCAGATACCTAATGCCTTAATATGTTCCAGGGTCAGCTGTGTAGGAGTCTAGGCTATAGGTTGGTCAAATGTGAATAAAAGTTCTCTGGCGCTATTATACATCAGTTTGAGCCCCAAACTTAGATTTGATCCTGAACCCATCTAATTTTGCCTGATCTGCCTTTTCCTTTATTACAAGGGATTTGTGTAAGTGGATTTTCCTTGGTAATCCACCCCCTTAAATAAATAGTTATTCTTAGAATGATAATTTTGAAATTCACTGTTAAAATTTAATAATACTATGGCATGTCAATTGCCTCCTTGCATGTTATCCAAATCCTTCACTTATGCATAAAACTATGCTCGTCTGTGTAAGGTGAAATAACTGTCATGTATACAGTATATTTGGGTGCTCTCTCTCATAAAATGAAAATGAATTGAAAAAACGTCATTTTAAGCTCATGGGCCACATGTATCCTCATTTCAGCCTAGTTCTTGAAACAGGCCCTTTTTTCCATCTGCACTAATTCATCTCTTTTAGCCTATCCATTGCCCTGATTCTGATTCTGATTCTGGCTGCCTTGGGCTTAAGCGTTTTCCATTTGCTTGCCTTGGTTCTACAACCTTTACTAATGCATTAAAGTATCATTTGAGATACACATCTCAAGTTTTCTTCAATAGCTTTCACAATTTTTTTCCAGCATGTTTACCTTAAGAAAGACATACAATGCAAGCAATCATAAGCATCAATCTCATATAGAACTGATAACAAAGATAAGTGACTGTGATATGATTCATAAGGGCATCATTGCATTCTCACTTGTGCATGTATAATGTAATGCTATCATAGGCTGTAGCTAATGTGTCTATGACACCTGTAAGTTTTCAACTACTTTGAACTCGCATTAAAACTTTTCATTTTTAGGAATCTATGCCATAAGCTTTATGAAACAGAAATGGTAAAAGAAATACATTCAAGTCCAGACTAATCATAAAGATGGATATATCCTTCTTATCATCAGTACTTTAATCTGATTTTAAGCCCAGGCATGCTCTCAAAGGTGCACATTATTGGCTTAGAATGAAATTTTTTCTTTTATGAGTAGCATAATAATCTTTGTTTCATAACTGTGTGTGTGCTCACTTGCCATGGTACTAATTTTTTGCTTTTTCATTGTTGCAATAACTAGCTTGAAGGATGGATCACTGAATTCAGAACTAATTCAATTCAAGCTGAAGTTTCCAAGAGAAGTTCTTCTTTGTCGGGTATGCTTTATATTATTTGGCTGTATGTTGTTTTATAATATGCTTCATATTTGTACAATTCCTTAAAGAGACAAATAATACACTGTATAAATCACATTGGAGGGATTTGTAAGAATCTATGTTTAAGCTTCCAAGAAGTTCTTAGCTACTTAATTTTTTGATTTTCATCTTCATCCATTTTGAATTTTACTAAATGGGAAATACATCAAATTATTTGCTAATTTTTAAGATAGCGAAATGGATCTCTTTATCAAGAAAAAATAAATTCAGTCCAAATAACTTGTTGCCCCTGCATTAATTTAAAAGGGCCATTTGCTGTTATTGCCATATAAGTTTTACTTGTTGCATGATTTTCAAGACTGTCACTTTCTAAATAATGTTCTATAATATCACATCTTTTTTCGCTAAAATTATAAGCATGTTGTTTGTTGACATACTTTACCATTTGTTTGTATTAAACCCTACACGTGACAACCAATCTAGAATCACTTAATTTTGCTGAATGATTTGATTTGCAGATTGATATGCTTCTTTCCGGTCAGTATTTGAACTTTCAATGGACAAAATAATGAGTAAGATTGCATTTGTGTAAATTTTTTATTTTACTTGACATTGAATTATTGTAACAACCCCAGTGTTCTTCACAGTAAAATTTCCAATGGTTTCACCTTAGGTGATAAACCATGATGCCAAAACATAGCAATAAATTTTTTTCTTTCCACAATGTAAATTACATGCACAATTGAAATAACACTATTTCAAAACTTCCATTGCATTCCATTGTAATTTCACAAATTACAATATTACAAGAATGTACACAATTACATACATAGCTCAACCGAGCTTCAGAGCAATAGATATAGATGGTCCAGGAATCTGCCTATCAAAACCTTGGTCTTTGTTGCTTGCTGAGGAGGAGAAGCATCACTCAAGCGCTTTTCCGCCAACCATGGACTTAAATGCGGCCCCTCACACATCTACCTCGCAGGTTAGATGGCCCTACCCTTCGACGAAGAGATTGGTTGAGTAACCTCGTACAACAAACCACACTGAGCTTAGTGTTGTGTTCTACATGACTAGAATTTATGACCCTACACTCGGTAACTAGCATGCACTACATTGACACGGTGAATTGACAGTGGAGCCAAAGGCTATCACACTACTTTGGCCAAAGTGTTCTCACTCAGTACTTCGAGTGAAGGTCAACTATTCACTTACACTTCTTAAGCTCATTTTGACTTAAGGCCACTATAATCTATGCATAGGTAATCTCTCCCATGGGTAAGCTTTAACCCCAAAATTAACCTATCACCTTTCATACAAACTCTAGGGTATCTCTACTCATTAAGCAAAAGTACAAGTTCCCTCCCTTCAATGGACAACAATCCTAGGAGTAACCCACTAGCTATTTAGCATAATCCAACTAACTTAGCTATGAGTAACCCTTAAACTACCCTTGTTTAATCATATCTAGTATATTAATACCTATGACAAACAATCCCTCCTATTATGGAGTAATTACAAGCACTTCACAAAACAGTATAAACAGCTTCTAATTCCTTTTCAAAGCAATACTATTTTTCCCTAAATGTAAGTATTCATTATAGACTAATTTAAGCAATCACGGAACAATCTTTCAAAAGCTAAGACAAATAAAGGAAGATTATCCTCATGCCTGTATTCACTTATCCAACCGACTGGCTGCAACTCAGCTTCCAAAACAGCAACTAGCTTAGCTTTGATCTCTCAAGCTATGCCACAATAAACCTCTATCTCACAAGTTGTTAATAGGCTTCACTCAATATGCTAAAATACTCTCACAAATACTCGAGCTCTCTCTCAAAATATAGCAGAATAATGTAGATAAGAAATGCAGATAGATTTGCAAATAAAATGCTTGTGGAATGCGTCCCAAATGAGAGCTCAACTCCACTATTTATACAGCAGAAAAGAGACTTCTCATCCTACATAAAAGGCATGAATATTGACAACAGCCTCTACTCAAGTTGACTCACTGAACTTACCTAAAAGTTGGCAGCAAGTTAAGAGTGTACTCAGCAAACTAAAGCTACATATCGCCCTCTAAAATTGACAGCAGCATAAGACCATTTCAAAACAGCACATGGTAAAAAGATGGCATTCGAATTGCTCTTAAAAGACACTTCTACAACAATCAGAACTCATAAGGTGTTGCCAAAGCAAGCAGCTACCCTCCTATAGTTGGCGCGACCCTTCACTTATTGAATCATTCCATATCAAGAATGCAACACTTAGCATATATTGACTTAGCCTATGATGAGTCGCCATGCCACACAATTCAGCTTTTGACCAATTCATCGACTTTGCAGAAACTTGTCCTTTTTTCATCATTTATATTTATTTTGTTGTTGCTAATCAATTCATGATAAGGCGTCCCAAGTAAATATAGTTTACTAATTCAAATGTAGTTGATCTCAATGCATCGACTAAGTCAAACTCCTTAGATCGACTTACTTGCTGCACTTTATATTGCATAAAGTTTGCCCTTTACTAAATGCCAACACCTATTATATTTGGCCTTTAAATACTTGCATATCACACATACAAATTGGCCTAAGGTGTATAGGGTAGTGTTTCTATATTTCAGCTGAAGATCACGTATATAGTTTATGCGCTTATATTGGATAAAGCTTCCAAGTTTTATGCGCTATGATATAAACCATGTATCATCATTCAATCTACTCTGAATACATATATTAAGTTGGTCAATATATATATATATATTCATCATATCTTATATTCATCATATGGTTATAAATATATACATTTATATATGCATGCCGATAAATAGCATTAACGCTATCTCTCATATATATATGTATATGTTTATATATATACTAATATATATATTTATATCCCAAGTCAATTAAGTATATATACATTCGATATACAAATGAATACAAACGAATAAACATTCACGTAATAAAAATATATTATACACACACACACACACACTCCTCTATTAAGCATTTACGCTTATGTGTGTATTGTGTATATATATATAGCAACATGATAGTCAAATTATCCATTCAATATTCAAATGATTATGACCACATGATTATATTAATAATAACATTATATTAATCATTTATATACATATATGCATATCTATATGTCGTCATACTCGTATGGACATCCCATTATATCCAACATACGTGTATTCCGACATATACATATGTATACATATATGCATATATCCCAAATACTCATTCAACTATACAATCAAGCTCAATAACACGAGGAAGGACTCACAAGCTCTAAACAGATAATCATTATCCAAGCATGCATTCAACAGTAATCACAACCCTTACTAATGCAACACATCATACTAAGGATGACTTACCATTTCCCCAACACTATGTCTAGACTCGACCTTTCTATTGTGAGTGTGTGTAAGCTCAGATAGGTTACATTACTGGTTACCCAACCAAGATCTTCTCTTGAGTGATACTTCCCCTCCACCTGGAGGAATGAACCTGTCCTTGCAACCAACTCAACACATTCACAATGGTAGTTAGATGTTCATAATAAATCCATATGCATCATAACTTTAGCATATTCATATAGCAATAAATGTAAACATAATTACTTTTTCAAAGCCACATTAAGCATTTATCAATACTTTCACATAATACCTATTTCAGTATTCCATTCCTTAGCAAGCATATCAAACTTATGATTGCATTTACTAACTTATTTACCCGTGAAGGTAAAAGTAAATCAGTAATAACAAAACAGGATGTGACAATTATGAAGTGGTCCTTTGGCTCTTAGTTTGGTAAAAATCTACAAAATACAAATTTGTTGAAGATGAAGTTCACCAATAATTAAGATTCTTTGAATAGTCTATTGATATATTTTCTATGCTCCACAGAGTTTTGGGGACAGGGACTACGGGATGAGTTTTCGGTTTAGGGGTACTTTTGGGCCATTTTTTAGGGGATGGCGGGGGACGGCTAATAAAAAAATAGGGAAATTTTAAAAATATAGAGAAATATCAAATGTTCATAGCATAACATTGATAAAACATTCATCATAGACATTGTAGAAGATTAATACATAACATTAGACTTGAATTGAGATTTCACATGTGAATTGACAAACAAATAAAAGAAATTCAAATGCTTTCCTTGTGAATGTACATACATATTATATAAGAATTATAAAAAAATGCCCAAAGGCTTCAAGTTTCAACTATAAAATGACAAAAACATAGAAAATATATGACTCCAAGTTAAATGGGCCTTTTGCATAGGTTTTGAGGACTTCGGAAGGACATTCAAATGGGTTTGAAGTTGTTGTCTCTGCTACACTCCCACTGCCTGAAGAACCCCCAATGGCTGCCATACTTCTATGTGCTCTACTTCTAGGTCTACTTCTTTCATGCATTTGAACCTCAACCTCGTCACTATCATTACTAGTAATCTTAGTGCTGCTCATAATTTTTTTGGTTAAGAATTGAAAAGAGAGCTGCAAGTTCAAATAAAGGAAAAAAATAAACTCACAATGCCCTTCCTATGTGACAAGAAAAATTGAAAAAAACTTGAAAAAATGGAAAAACAAATGTAAAATGAAGAACTTACCTCTAATGAAGTAGATTTGATGCCCTAGTCTCCCCTTTCAACTGTTGTTCTCTTCTCTTTCACTTGCTGCTCTTCACCTCAAGTTTGCAAATGTCAAAATGAGAATGTTTTTTTCTTCTTGTTGTTTTGATAAGTCAAGTAGGTTTGGGTTTTGTTTAAAGAGGTGGGGGGGTCCTTGTGGGCCTGTCCATCCCCTTTTTTTTTAATTTAAAAATGTGTTTTTTTACACAAAAAAAAGTAAGATGTTGCTGGGCCATAGGGGATGGTTAGGGGACTTCTAGAAGTCTGTTAAGCATCTCAGGGACTGCTAGCCATCCCCTGCCTTTTTTGGGACGTTTCGGGGACGTTTCCTAAATTTTGTAGAGAAAGGGGACGGGTAGGGGACGTTTCCTGGCTGTCCCCACGTCCCTGTACCGGGGACGGTACAGGAATGAGGGTAAAAAGCCAGGGGACATGTCCCCGTGGAGCATAGTTAATAATATTTTCACAGGCCTGTAGACATTCCGTAACACTTGCAATTGCCAGTAGTAGTCATACATATTCCAAAAGCAACATTCTTTATTCTTGCATCTAGTTATCCGTGAAATCTGGTAAGCCCTGTGTAAGTTTCTTTGAAGTTATTTCTATTTCTTCACTTAATGATACAATATATATTTTCTTCTGATTTAGCTATCATGACCTAGGAATGTTGGTGACACAAGATGGAATTACAGCATTATGTAGTAGATCAGGGGGTTCAGACACAGACAGAGATAAGTCTGTGAGACTTATGAGATCATCACTAAGTATCTTAATCCACAAATTCGTGCACAAGACATGGCGAGTCAGCTATTTTCTGTTGTAGATAGTCAGTTTGCTCCCCTAATTCCCAGTCTACTACAGGGATTGACAGGCATTTTCAATTTCCTCTCTAGCTTTGGAGGATGGTTGACCATGGTTGTTAGGGGAGGGTTGAGGAGTATCCTGCTTCCTTTGAGGATTGTCCAGTCAGGCCATATTAGACTATGTTATTCGCTCATAGACATTATTGGATCCTGTATTGGCTCTTCGTGGTGACAGATGATGAAGCAGGTTGTCCTGCTGGACTTTGATACAAATTGGAGCTTCAGTCTCCATGGACTCCAGTTGTGTGGTTTCATATAACAGTGCTCCTTTCACATGGTTGCTTGCATACACATTATATGGTTCTCATTCCCAACTTGTCTAAGGTATACTAATTTTATGTTCATTCTCCTTAGTTAAGGTCCTCAGTGTTTTGGTATTAGTTAGTTTTTCAGCAAGGTGGTTTTCTGAAATTCAAGAACAAGGACACCATAAGTGCATATATTAATAATCACCTGCCAATTTGAGAGAGGAAGTTATGCACAGTGTCCCTCAACTTGCCCACTTGTTGGTTGAAAATCATGATCACCTTTTCAATATATTCACTTTACATGAGCACTGGTGCTGCAACCTATAGTGAGTTGATTGCATATCTGTATCATATAATATTCCACTAATCTTTCTATATATGATGCCTTAAATAATCAAGTGGAGCTACTCCATTGTTGAAGGATGTGCTCAATACATAGTCATCTGGGGCATGCGTATGCACCATATGTTTATGGAACATGGCAGCCATATATCACATTCCTTTGGATTTGCAACAATTTTGGAACCCATCTTTGATACAGTTTTCTAAATGGAAAGGCCCAGATCAGTAACTTCTTCTTGGTATGACCCTACATTTCTAATCTTCAAACAGAATGTTTCTAGTTTACCTCAGATACAGAGACAATAATAGGTGATAACATTCTATCATCACTAGGGGATTGTAGCTAGGGTCCTGGGGATGGTTGTCGTCAGAATTGTAGGAGAAGGTGCAATTTAAATAGTAGCCAGATTGGAGATGTATATTGGATGCATAAAATGGGCATTAGCCCAATTTTTACTTTAGTTTTGAATTATGGGTTATATTACCATTTAATCCATAGTTTTATCAAATTATTAACAAGTTTTTGATGCTTATCACTTTAAGATGAGGGATCTGCTTTCAAAATGTTTGTATTCTTCTTCCTTCCACCTAGAATTGTTTGAGTGGCTATTTAATCATTTTGCTCCCAAAAATCTTTTGCCCCACACTTTATAGTTGCAACTTTCAGAAGCTAATGGTATGGATGGTTGCTTCCTTTTTGTTATCAGGTGGGAGAGTTCTATGAGTCTGTGGGATTTGATGCATGCATCCTTGTTGAGTATGCTGGGCTCAATCCTATGGGAGGCATCAGATCTAACACTGTTCCAAGGGCAGGCTGCCCAGTTATGGTATGTATTTAAAATGTAATGTTTTCTATAATTTTGGATAAAAATATACTGTTTGGAACTGGGAATATTTTATTCTTGTATTGGGTGATTCCATTCAACACAACTTTTCGCAACTTTAGGTGTTGGTGACTATTGGTTAATATCATTGATTTTATTGAGTATGATAAGAAGAATCAGGGATAAGGTGCAAGTCGAATGCAAACAGTTGACATAAGCACATTAAGAGATGAAAGAAAATTAAAATTGGAAACTTAAACCTTTGAAATACAAGCCTTGACCATATGCCCATATTAGTATTGGAAGCTTGACCATTGGCTCTTTATATAATTGGCTCTCAAGCTATGAACTTCCACTAAAAAGCTAAAGAGTTCCATCCTCCTACTAGTTCTAGCAAAAAATATTGGTCAGAAGAATTCAGTTGCTGTTTTCCTAGATTGTTGAAAATGAAATATCCCAAACAATATTTGTACAGTTTTCTGATTTTTTGTAATGCAAAAATGATGCCCTAATTTCTGATTTTTAATTTCTGCTTAAACCCTAGAACACTGATGTAATTTTCTGAGTTTTATAATGCATGAACAGCAGCACATAATGCAACCAAAAGATAGGAAGACTCATAGCAGATATTAGTAACATTAAATCACCAACATAGCATGATTAGATCCTTCCATATGAGTCAACAAATGTCTGATATAAACCCTCAGTCTGCTGCTACAAAATATGAATGCAAATTACAAAGTAAAGTGGGTTTCAAACATACAACATGAAGAAACCCCAGTAATGCAGATGCAACTAACCCTAACTGGGCGAAGCTGCTCCATCTACAAAAATGCAACTAAATGATGAAGAAACAACTGAAATAACCCTACCAAGGGTGTGCTGGCCTGCTGGACTGATATTAGGGCTTTTCCACCCTAGAAATTTGAATTAGAACCTCCAACATGCACAACTCGCCCTTCAAATCAGAAATCT
This sequence comes from Sequoia sempervirens, assembly GCA_007258455.2. Classification (NCBI taxonomy): domain Eukaryota; kingdom Viridiplantae; phylum Streptophyta; class Pinopsida; order Cupressales; family Cupressaceae; genus Sequoia; species Sequoia sempervirens. The sequence continues at coordinate 14,428 of VDFB02351766.1, forward strand.
AAATGCTGATGCAAAACTGACATGAACTAGCAATTATCTTCATTAAAGCACATAAGAACCTCCGTCATGAAGTTCGCCCTTGAAGAAGCTAGGATTTCGTCCAACTTCTCCTTAATGCAATAGGGTTTTCGTCCTACAACATATGCTGCTCAAAAGTGCAGACCAAAGTAGAAGAACAATTTCAAAATCATGATGAAATGCTCCACAAGATCTTGTATTTATACATGTTTCCCTCCTTCTTCTCTATGTTGGCCGACCTAGGCAAAATTGCTATTAATTTCTTACTTTTTTTCCATCTCAAGACCGACCTAGGAAGAAATATAAATGTTTTATTGTTTTTCTTCACAAGCCCGACTTGCTTATCTTTAACATGAGCCGACTCAGAAAAAGGGATTAAAAGAGGGGACATTACAATCCTCCCTTCTTGAAATTGCTTGTCCTCAAGCAATGACACCATGTGACCACCTGGATCCCATAACATCACCTTACCATATGTATCAAAATCGAAAAGATGGATGTACTCCATAGAGCCATCAAGACCCACCAACTCTTCAACTTCGATAAATGCTTCTTGGATGTGTAGGATGCCTCTCATAGAAGCGTAGAAGAACACATCAACCCTTCCTATGTCGTTGGTAGCAATTAGAGCAGCAACTTCTCAACTATTTGTAGCGTCTTCAAGGGACTCAATCAATTATTCATCCTTTGTTATTTGTCCATTGCCGAGAGCTGGTCCCACATGCGTTTCTCCATGAAAATCACAAGCCTTAAGGTTGATTCTCTTGGCTGTCATAACATGATAATGTGAAGATAAAGGACTGCTGTCAAACATAAAAAAATCAGTCCTTACTTCATGCTCAAGTGCAGTGTCTTCCTCAAACTCCATCAGCTCTCCTAGACCTATCATGTGCACATTAGAAATTTCCTTCTCCGGATTACAAATTAACCGATCAATGAACTTGTTAATCTTGGAGCAAAGGAACTCAAATGTTTCTTGATCAACCTCTATGGAGCTTTCATATGCATGATCATCATCACTGTCCAAGTTACCCAAAACGCAAATTGGTTCCTTAGTAGCATTCATACCTCCACATAGTTGATCAATCAATGCTAGTTTGGCAAATTCCGAAATAGCCTTTCCTTCATCCTTGTGGCACCATGAAGACTTATGTGTTCTCCATCAGTAGGTGCAGACTCTTGCTTGCCCTCATTGGCTGTCCCAAAAGTTGTTTCATCCCTCTCATAACCCACATATATATCTCCATGTAGCTAATCATAGGAGGACAATACTTGGACTACTTCAACATGCTTTCCTTCAAACCCTTGTTTATCTATGAGCTGATTAATGACTGTTGATTCACCCTTTTTCACACTAGAATAAACTTTATCATCAAATTTTTCCAAACATTGCTTATTATTGACATAAGGCTTGAATACTTTCATACCATCTTTTTCAGGGTGGAAAGCCTCTTCTTTTTGTTGGGCCTCTTTTTCCTGCTCCTACTCCATGGTTGGTTCATCATGTTTCCTGATTTCTATCTCAATGTCTCCTTGTAATTCCAATTTTTCCTTCATCAATCTTTCCTTTTCTTTCCTTCTATTTTCTATGAATGTCTTCAAGTACTCATCATAGGTGACAATGGACTTATTATTAAAGTATTAAATGTAATATTAAATGGTTATCTTAGCTTTAGTTAGTTGTTTGTTTACTTTTAGTTATCTTAGTTAGTTTTTAGTAATTTCTGCTTTTGTTTTAGTTAGCTTTAGTTAACGATGGTTTCTTTTTAGAAACATCATCTTGCAAGTTTCTTTATAAGGAGTTTTCATCTCCTCTTGTAATCACGCAATTATGAATATCAATAATCATTTCATGGTATCGAAGTTAGGCTCGGTCCCTTATGGGGAATTTTTTAATAAAATTTCATGGTTTGCCTAAGGAATTTTTAGAAATTTCTTAGATGTTTTTTTAGCTGATTTAAAAAAAAAAAAATCAAAGAAATTTTAAGAATTTTTGAGAGCCGATTTTTTAAATTGAGGGTTTCTTCCGTGTTGAAGATTCGAGTTTATTTTTTCCTACAAAATTTTGTGGTTTTAGTGCTGGTTTTTTCACGCGGGTGAGCATATAGTGGACGTTTTTTTGGGTTTAGTTGCCGTTTTCTTTGCACACGACCCTAAATCGCGTTTTCCCTCAATTTTGTATGCGTTTTCTGGCTACTGGGTGTCTGTGTCGTGTTTGAGGTCTTCTTTTGTTGATGTGGCGCCCTTTCTGGAGGTTATTTTGCATGTCTTCTATGCTGTTTTTTCTGCTTGCGCGACTTGCAAATTAGTGTTTTGATAGATTTGCTGTGTGATGAATTTCTGAGTTTGTGGGTGTTGCAACCTTTGTGTGGATCTGTGCCTATTTTTTGGGCCTTTACATAATTATTTCTGGGCAATTTTTTCAAGAAATCGTGGGTTTTTTTGGATGGATGTTATCAAATTTTCTAAAGGTGTCCTTTTTTGAAATTTTTTGCTGTGGTAGATTCAAAGTTTTTTTTTTTCAGATTTCTGGGCGCTAGGGTTTTGTGACAAATCTGTGCACAATCCTCTATTCTACATTTCGACTAGGGTTTCTGGATCATAAGTTCTTGATTTTCTAGATTTCATGACAGCTTGAAGGGTTAACTTTTTGAGCTAGTTTTTGATAGAACTTTTTTTGGGAAAAATAAAAATTCTTGCAAAGAGTTTTTCAAAATTTTTTCTGAAAAAATCTAGTAAAAGAGTTTTTGAAAAATTTTCTATAAAAATTTTGCAGTTTTTGGAGGACTTTTTCTGAAAAAATATTACTTTTTCAGAGTTTCCAAAGGTTTTTTTGAAAAATCTTATAGTTTCTGAGCCTCTTTCATAGATGAAAGTTGTGCTAGTTGATTGTCCAAAGTTTGTGTCAATTGATCACAGAGTTACCTCGTTTTTCCTGCATTGGAAAACGGGAGGGATGGCTGCTTTGTCCAACGTCATGTTGGAAAGTATGCAGAGTTTCAATGAGAAAAGTTATAATACCTGGAAGCAGAGGAAACTCACAGTTTTCGAGTGCCAGTGTCTAGATTTGATTGTTCTGCGGGAAAGGATTAGTAATCACAAGGTAGTTATGCTTCTCTAGTTATCAGTCATTGATGATACGTTTCTAGAAGATCATGGGTAGACTTAGTTTATGTTTGTAGGATGACCATTAAGGGAGGGTATTAAAGTATTAAATGTAATATTAATGGTCATCTTAGCTTTAGTTAGTCGTCTATTTACTTTGAGCTATCTTAGTTAGTTTTTAGTAATTTTTGCCTTTTGCTTTAGTTAGCTTTAGTTAATGATGGTTTCTTTTTAGAAACGTGGTTGCGTAAGTTTCTTTATAAGGAGTTTTCATCTCCTCTTGCAATCACGCAATTATGAATATCAATAATCATTTCACTTATAAGCAGCAGGTTCTTGCACATAACGACAGTAGGCAGCAGGTTCTTGCACATAATGACAGTAGGCAGCCAGCTTGCACTCATCTCTTTGTAGTTGATCTTCTAATGCCCTTCCAATAGGATCATCTTGCTGTGCATTGTTGAACATTTCAAGATTCCCAAGGCTGCTACAATATTTCTCGAGGGGTTGTTGTTTTAGGTCCGTTTCCTCTTTCTTCGGCAAGAACTTAGGTTGCCAACCCATGTCTCTTCTCCAAGGATTCATTCCACAAATGGATCCACAGGCTGGCAGGATCAAGGCTTTGATACCACTGAAATATCCCAGACAATATTTCTGCAAAATTTCTGTTTTTTTTAATGCAAAATTGATGCCCTAACTTCTGATTTTAATTTCTGCTTAAACCTTAGTGCACTGATGTAATTTTTTGAGTTTTATAATGCATGAACAGCAATACATAATGCAACCAAAAGATAGAAAAACTTGTAGCAGATAACAGTAGCATTAAATCTCCAACATAGCATCATTAGATCCTTCAATATGAGTCAAGAAATGTCTGATATAAACCTTTAGTCTGCTGCTACAAAATATGAATGCAAATTACAAAGTAAAGTGGGCTTCAAACATGTGCCACAACATGAAGAAACCCCAATAATGCAGATGCAACTAACCCTAGTTGGGCGAAGCTACTCTAGCTACAAAAAATGCAACTTAATGATGAAGGAACAACTGAAATAACCCTACCAAGGCTGTGTTGGCTTGCTGGAATGATGTTAGGGCTTTGCCACCCTAAAAATCTGAATTAGAACCTCCAACTTGCACAACTTTCCCTTCAAATCAGAAATCTAAATGCTGATGCAGACATGAATTAGCAATTATCTCCATTGAAGTGCATAGGAACCTCCGTCATGAAGTTCACCCTTGAAGAAGCTAGGGTTTCATCCAACTTCTCCTTAATACAATAGGGTTTTCGTCCTACAACATATGCTGCTCAAAAGTGCAGACCAAAGTAGTAGAACAACTTTGAATATGATGTAAAATGCTCCACAAGATCTTGTATTTATACATGTTTCCCTCCTTTTCTATCTTGGCCGACCTAGGCAGAATTGCTCTTAATTTCTTATTTTTTTTCCTTCTCAAGGCTGACCCCTTAAGTCTCATAGGCACCCCACTAATTCTAGCCGACCAAGATTTAAATTTTATTCCCTTCAAGAGGGTCAACTCACTACTTGCTTCCTCCTTGGCCGACCTAGGAAAGGGGATTAAAAGAGGGGACATTACAAAAATTATTCTACGGGAGGGCCTTGAGTGGGCTCATGAGTCTGGTCAAATGACTTTCTTCTTGAAAATTGAAAAGTGAAAGGAGTTCTTTTAGAGCCTATTCCGTTATAAATATCTATTTGGCAAGGCTATTTTCTATTCTTGTTTCTTGTTAATATAGTAAGAGTGCATAGCCAAATCAAAAGAAATCTCATTCCTTGGCAGTAACAGATTATGTAATGTTCATTTATGATTTTGCTGATGATTAAGCTCTAATTTTGGAGCGGAGTCAACATTTTGTGAAGGTAATATTCTTTGTATAGACATTTTGATAAAAGACATTGTATTAGTAGTAATCGACAAAAAGGACGAGTTTTTTAATAGTTGAGTTGACTCTCCAAATTGGCATAATAAGAAATGGACGATTATTAAACCATAGGGGATGCCTTTTGTCTTTCAACAATGGCAAAGTCTAAAAACAAAATAAATTAGGTTTGGAGTAGCTTCAACCTATATCATGCTGGAAAGGTTACCTATGTTGGAATAATTCTATCAGCAGGAAACATCTACCATTCTTCATGTCTTTTTTTCTCCTAGGAAGTCATAAAATTTTGGAGCTTTCTGTAAGGTATATAGGTTGTTGCTAATGGGATCCTACTAGTGGTTTGAAATTTCTGCACTTTACCAAGGGACCAAGAGTGGTTGGATATCATTGGCATGAAGGCTTAAGAAGCTTACCTTGATGAAAAGTGGGAAGTAAGAGTGGTTGTTGGAGATACACCATATGATAGATTTTATTCCATCTGCAAATGCAGCCTGCTTGGCATGCTCAGGTTCCAAGTGGCCCATTTATGCTTTGTGACATTATTTGTAATGTGAAAGGATTTCATGCTTTTAGGTTTTGCACTTGCAGGTGGAGGTTGAGGCAGTTAGAATATATTAAGGGACTCAGATGGAGAAAGCAACATCAACAGAGAAGATGGCAAAAGCAGCTAAGTTGATGGGTAGGGTTCAAGCCAGTGTATACTTTGAAAAGATGATTGGGTATGTTGAAAGAATGGAGTTAGACTTGAATATTTAGACATCCCTTCCCCTATACGTTGAAGGACCTTTGGGGCAGTGATTGTGGGAGGAGTGGATGGCACAGGAAAATGTAGTTGATGAGAACACTAGTAACATGTGGAACTGACAGTTGTTTTCAGCAATAACCCCATAAAAAGGGGTCAAATACATCATTTTGTCATAATCTTTTTTTTAAATTGTAGCAAGTGGCCCTTTGCATCTTAAAAGTGGCAACAATTTCTTAGCAGTGGCCATTTCATATATTGAAACCAACCAGATGATGTGTAGAGATAAGAATGCTATCTTTGAGCCTTCTGGTTTAGTTAAGTTCATAGTTGTTCTAAATTTATGCTGGGAAGTATCAGGCAAAAGAAAGCATAAATTGAGAAGGAAAAGTAAAATTAATTAGAAAATTCTGTACAGATGATGATGATGACGATTGGATATGTTGATAGAATGGAGTTAGACCTGAATGTCTAGGCATCCCTTCTCCCACACATGGAAGGACCTTTGAGGCAATGATTGTGGGAGGAGAGGATGGCATAGGATAATACAGTTGATGAGAACTCTGGTAACATGTGGAACTGATGGCTGTTTTTAGCAATAATCCCATAAAAAGGGGCCAAACACATCTTTTTGTCATAAATAAAAATTTAAATTGAAGAAAGTGACCTGTCAATAAAAAATTAAATTGAAGAAAGTGACCTTTCTTCATCTTAAAAGTGGCAAGAATTTCTTAGAAAATGTAGTTGATGAGAACATCGGCAACATGTGGACCTGATGGCTGTTTTCATAAATAATCCCATAAAAAGGGGCCAAACACATGTTTTCGTCATAAATAAAAACTTAAGTTGTAGGGAGTCACTCATCTGCATCTTAACAGTGTCAACAATTTGTTAGCTAGTGGGCAGGTTACAATATGGAAACTAACCATTTGATGTGTAGAGATAAGAACATCACCTTTGAGCCTTTTGATGCAGTTAGGTTTATAGTTGTCCAAATTTAGGCTGGGAAGTCTGAGTCAAAAGAAAGCACAAATGGAGAAGGAAAAGTAGAATTAATTAGAAAACTTTATACAGATGATGGTTCAAATGCTAATTGCAATATAGGTCAACTAAAACTCAGAAAATAAAAACACATTACTTAGTGAAAAGAGAGATTCGCCTGAGGGAAGTGAGGAAGATGATGATTAATAGGAGGTGGAGGGAGTGGGAATATATTAATGGATTAAGATGGAGAAAGCAATGTCAACAAAAGATGTCAAAAGCAGTTAAGTTGATAGGTAGCATTCAAGCCAAAGCCTACTTTGTAAAGATGACTGGAAATGTTGATAGAAAGAATTTATATCTGCATCCTTTCCTTCATACAGACAAAGACATTTGGGATGAAGTGATAGTGTGAGGAGTGAGGCTGTTGCAGGAAAATGCAGTTGATTGATAGGGTTTTAGCCAAAACCTACTTTGGAAGATGACCGGAAATGTTGATAGAATAAATTTAGAACTGCATCCCTTCCTAATGTCCCATTTTAATTCCTGAAGATCAGAACCCAAAATCACAGCACTAACATATATTAATAACCTTTCCTGTGAGAACTGACCAGTTAAAACCCATCAGCAATGAAATAAGGTGGCCGACCAAGGATAAAACAATATAATGCCAATAATTGATATTAGGGCAGGGCTGACTCAAAACAATTTAAAGCAGTGAACTCATAAATAAAAATATCATATTGCAGCAACAATTTAAAGGAGTAGTATGTAATGTCCCTTTTTGGGAATGCCCTAAATCTTGTCCTAGAATCACAAACTTAATGTAGTTAGGGCTATAACTTACCACTTAAATGCTTCAAACAAGATAAATCTTGGTTTAGGTCCTGCAATCATGTTAGGCATAGATGGAAAACCCGCAGAGAACTCGGCGAGTTTTTAAAAACTCGCGAGTTTTTTTCAAAAACGAGTTTTTACAAGTTTAACTCGCCAAGTTAAAATTCCGAGTTTTTTCGAGTTTTTGGTAAAAACTCGCGAGTTTTTATGGCGAGTACTCGCCAAAAACTCGCGAGTCCGAGCCAAAAACTCGCCTGCGCAGGGATAAAGCAAAAAAACGTCTTTTGTCTTCTTCATTTCATTTCAAAATCAATTGATACTTTGTGTGAGGAGCTGAAAACCCCCCCCAAGCAAGGAGATATCATTTCCAACGATTTTCCATCGAGGAGAGAAGATTCAAACGCCATTTTGTGTGGATTTTGAAGAGAAATTCGATTCAAAGGTAGGGTTTCTGTTTTTGTTTTTTGTTTTTGATTAATCATTTTCTTTCATTGTTCTTGCAAAATACTCATTCCAAATTGAAAAAAAGACATGATAGAGCACAAAGAAACAATTTTTTTGCATTTAGAATCCAAAAAACAAAATTCATCACAATCTTTTGTTGATTTTTGCTGATTTTTTTCATTTTTTTCACTATTTTTTGAAATTTTCAGACCTAGGTTCATTTTTTGTGTAGAATGATAAGATTAGTTAATAATGTTAATTGATAATTCATTTAAGCACATTTGTATCAATTTAAATGGAATTTAGCTTTAGATTTTTTAAGTTTTAATGATTTTAGGTTGTTTTTAAATTTTTTTTATATTAAAAAACTAATATGTTGTGCTTATTTTTTGAATGTGTAGATTGATCATTGATCAGTGAATACACATTACACACTATAATGGCTTCTGGCTCTGGTTCAGGCTCAGCATCAGGTTCCGCCCCCACCCCATCAACTTCCACCCCTCACACAGCATCATCATGGGTTCCAGGCACTCGTCCTGCAGGGGCTAGAGACCCTACATGGAAATATGGTGTCAGAGGGCCAGTGCCTGGAACAGTTGTTTGTGGTGAATGCAAAAAAACATATCATGGAGGCATAAATCGCCTCAAATACCATCTAGCAGGCATTCCTCAGCGTGATGCCAAGGTTTGTGAGAAGCCCAAAGAAGAGATTAGAAGAGAGATGCTTGCCCTACTTTCACTTGCTGAGGAAAAAAAAATGCAAAAGGAGAGGGCTAAAAAAGCCATAGCAGCAGCCATAGCCAGTGGACATGCGCATGCCCATGGGACTCAGGAGCACGAGGCTGAGCACATGGAGATAGAGTCAGATGAGGATGCAGAGCCAGATATTGTTGGCATTGTGGGCTCTCTTCGTGGTCCACGGATTCGCACTCATGGCACAACCACCACAGCCACAGCCACAGCATCCTCTAGGCCCCCCTTGTCCTCTAGTTCGACTAGAGTGCCAATGCCACCACCACCTTCATCTTCACGCAACCCACAGAGTTTTTTTGTGCCAAGAAACACACCAGGAGCACAGGTATCATTGGAGGCTACAGGGTGGAACAAGGAGGTGCATGAACATGCTACCATGGCATGTGCTGATTTTTGGTATTTCAATAACATACCATTCAATGTAGCGAATAGTCCCTATTGGCACAATATGGTCACTTCATTGACAGTTGCGGGAAAAGGCTTCAAGCCACCTTCTCGCAAAGATTTGAGTGGGAAGTAAGTGACAAATCAACTTAAATTTTATGTTCTTTCATTTAAAATCTAAATTAATTTATTATTTATGTTGAATTCAAGCTATTTTTTGTTTATAACTTACAATTTTGTACTTATTTAATTAGTTTACTTTGTACTTGTAGGTTGCTCACAAATGCAACCGAAAGGGCAATGCATGTGGTGGAAGAGCAAAAAAATAAATGGAAAAAATTTGGCTGCTCAATTCTTTCTGATGGGTGGACGGATGGGAGAAACCGCACCATCCTTAATTTTTTGGTTGCTTCCAAAGGTGAATTTGTGTTTTGGAAGTCGGTGGATGCTTCCAACAAGATAAAAACTGCAGATACATTGTGTACGTTGTTGGAAGAAGTTGTGATGGAGGTGGGGATTGCTAATGTGGTGCAAGTCATCACAGATAATGCAGCAGCGTATGTGGCAGCTGGAAGGATGCTTGAGAGTAGACATCCATCACTCTTTTGGTCACTTTGTGCGGCTCATTGCCTTGACCTTCTTTTGGAGGACATAGGCAAACTTGTTTGGGTGGCACCGATTGTAGATGATGCAAGGAGCATCACAAAATATATCTACAATCACCCTTGGGTTCTTAGTTTGATGAGAGAGCATACGCAAGGGAAGGAGTTGGTGAGATCGGGTGCCACAAGGTTTGCAACAATTTTCCTAACGTTGCAAAGCATTTTGGATTCTTTGGGCTCTCTAAGACAAATGTTCGTGAGTCAAGCATGGAATGACTCTTCATATTCAAAGAAGGCCGAAGGAGATAGAATTTCTGCAATAGTCTTCGACCCCTTGTTTGCACAAAAAGCTACAGAGATCGTGAAGGTAACTTCCAAACTTTGATTTTAATTTTAATCTCAAGTTCAATATAAATATATGTTTTTTAATTTAACTTTAAGCCTTTCATTATAAATTTCTAACTTTGATCTTTTTGTATTTTTAATCTAGGTGTCAGAGCCCTTGGTTAGAGTCTGCCGCTTGGTAGATGGGGATGAAAACCCAATGGGATACATTTATGAGGCCATGGATAGGGCCAAGGAGGCCATCAAAAGTTATTACAAGGGGGACAGCCTCAAATTTGATCCCATATGGGAGATTGTTGATAAGAGGTGGAACAATCAACTCCACCAACCCATCCATGCAGCAGGGTACTTCCTCAACCCTTCTTTTCTCTTCTCAGAGAGCTTCTCTGATCCTAATGGAGAGGTTATGGAGGGGCTCACAACATGCATTCAGAGGATGGAACCTGAGGTTGCAGTGAGAGACCTCATCGTCAGGGAGATGGATATATATAGGGAGGCAACTGGTAATCTCTTTTCTTCAGAGTTGGCTGTTAGAGGAAGAACCACTTTGCCACCAGGTATAAAATTCAGAGTCTTTAAATTTTAAGTTTATTTCACATGCATCTTAGAATTTGATAAAATGTGTTTTGACTTTTGACTTTTGAGTCTTTGACTTTGTTTTCTAACTCTTCAATTTTGTTTTTGTTTTTTGCAGATGTTTGGTGGAAAAATTGGGGTGGAAAAACCCCAAATCTACAAAAAATTGCCCTCCGTATTCTATGTCAGCCTTGTAGTGCATCCAATTGTGAGCGCAATTGGAGCTTGTTCGAGTCCATTCACACGAAAAAGAGGAACAAGTTAACACAAAAGCGCCTCAATGACTTGGTCTTTGTGCAATACAACCTTCGGTTGCGCATAAAGAGAGTTGAAGAAAAATCACAGGATCCTATTGACTTAGATGAGATAGATCCTTATAGTGATTGGACAGGGCGAGAGGAGCAGCCTCCATTGTTTAGTGCAGATGAAATCCTTGACTTTGAGAGAGAGGCAATGGAGGATGTGGGTGCATCAGGAGTTGGAGATGTAGGGTTGGATGAGATCCAGCCAGAGCCAGAGCCAGAGCCAGCAGCAGTAGCACCGCAGCCACCACCACTAGCACCACGCACACGTGGCAGGGCTAGAGGACCCACCTCTTCTTCCCTAGCTGTTGCTAGACTAGGGAAGAGGAAAGCCTAGCATGTTGTATTTAGTTGTTGTTTAGAACTTTAGTATTTGCTTCTAGTTCTAGTTTTACTGTTTTCATGTATCAGACTTTCAGGCTTTTAGCCATCCGGATTCCGCATGAGAATGCGATTTTGTAATTAATTTACATTAAAGTCAATCAAAATTAATAGAAAACACTTTTGTACTCATTTATGGATTCATTGGATTCATCTTGTCATTGAATTTTGCAAAAAAAATGTGTTTTTAATGAAAATTAAGCAATTTTTTCATTTCCCGAGTTTTTTTGCCGAGTTTTTTCCGAGTTTTTGGCGAGTTTTTAAAAACTCTCCAATTTTTCCCTTGGCGAGTTTTTCCTTAGGGTGAGTTTTCCAACTATGATGTTAGGTAATATTGGAGATATTTTCATATGATCAAAACATAATAAATGCCTTATCTATTTAAAATACATAACTATTCCAAGACTATCTAGACTACCAATATCCATAATGCATAGTGGAAGTTTAATTCACAATAGGGCCTGGATGAGAAGTAGGATAAGTCTGCCTGAAGCTATCCATCTAAGCCCAAGAGCACAAGCGTCCGACTAAGACAACCCACCCCTTGGCCCCAAGCAGCAGGAACGTTTGACCAAGACAATTGCACCCTTGGAGCGGCGTGCCTAGTCGTTACACTCGTATCTGCTTTTCCTATCCATGCTGTCTCATCCATCCTCCCTATGATTGAGACTCCTTGGATCTGTCCTAACAATCAATCATAGTTTGGCTTGATAGGGGAATCTTGACAGGGGTGCTCGGAAACTACTCAACCCATCTAAGCCCAAGAGCACGAGCGTTCGACCAAGACAACCCACCCCTTGGCTCCAAGTGGCAGGAACGTCCGACCAAGACAATTCCACCCTTAGAGTGGCGTGCTTAGCATGGGAGGCCCGTAAACAGCATCCTCCTAACTTGCTCCCTTCAACCTTACATTTGATTGATCATAAATACATATATATAATTTATTCATTTGCATAAAAGAATCATAATTACTTATAAGGCTCAATAATTGCTGCAAGCATCATTAATAGACAATCATAAATAATATATATATATATTATATAAATATAAATCATTATTCCTAATTGAATCCAATTTACAATAATTACTTTGCATGTATATATCTCTTAAATAATATACACATATATATATGTATTATTATGTATATATTGTATTTGTCAATCATCTATGATATATTTATGTATTATATATATATATATATATATATATATATATATATATATATAAGTATATTTATCAATTATTAACTGTCATTTAAATTCTTAAGATATTTATCCATCATCTAAATTTATTATATATTTAACAAATATCATTTTCTAAATATATTAAGGTATTTATCACTGCTGATTTAAGATTATGAAATTACTTACCTCCTAATACTTACCCTTACTTGGTTCGATCTGCTGAAGCTCCTCCCGATTATCTCAACCACCGATCTGCAAAACTTCCTTTAATTCTAGCCAGTGGTGCCTTTTCTCTTTTTTCCACCCGATGATTTCAGATTAATATTCTAACTGAGATATATTGTTTTTTTTTCTGATTATAATGTTTTTTCCTCCTTTCCACGATGCCTCCTTGGAAGTTCTTGCACATCCTTTAAATATCCATGATTTGCTGATGGGACGTGTCTTTTAGTAGTTGCTGTTCTTAAAGTGAATCGCTGCATTGTTTGGTTTAATCATAGTTGGAAAACTCGGACTCGCCACGGACTCGGCAGCCCAAAAATATGACTCGGACTCGGGACTCGGCACGGACTCGGGAGAAGACTCGGCAAAAAAAAAACCGTAGTTTTACAAAAAAACAAGAACAAATTAATGCATTTAGAGAACATAAGAGCCTAATTTGATTATCAAACACTTATAATTCAAAGATTACACATGTCATATGATCATCAAACACTCAATAATTGAAATTTCATCATTCATAGTCATCAAATACTCATAGTTTCAATGTAGAACAGCATCATAAATTTATAAATGTTTACATATAATCATGTCAAAAAGAGGAAAACATTAACAACCACATGTAATCTACATCTTCCTTTTTCCCCTCCCAATGGTACTCAATTTTGGAGGCCTAGAACTAGAAGGTGCCCGTGCTATAGTATCCAAACGAGGACTAGGAGATCGAGAAGGGGAAACATGATATTCAAATGTGTCTTCATCGTCCTCCATGGCATCCAATCTTGCTGCTTCTTCTTCTGCTGCTGCTGCTCTCTCTAATTCAGCAAGATCCTCATCAGTAAGGAAGACATCAGCCTCATCATTTTGTTCATCAATAGTCCATTCACCATATGGATCAATGTCATCCAAGTCGATGGACTCGTGTGAAACACCCTCCACCTTTCTAGTTCGAAGGCGAAGGTTGTATCGAACAAAAACTAAATCATTTAGGCGCTGCTGAGTCAACCTATTCCTCTTCTTTGTGTGAATGTTCTCAAATAAACTCCAATTCCGTTCACACCCAGAAGCACTGCATGGCTGTGACAAGACACATATGGCTAGCTTTTGAAGATTTGGTGTGCTAGCACCATAGTTCTCCCACCATAGATCTACAAAAACATGTTTAAAAAATATAAGTATTAAGAAATAAGAATAAAGTAAACAATCTATATGTAAGAATCAAGTTTCTAATTTCATTTTTTACCTGATTGTTGTTTTCCTCTCCTTTCAATTGCTTGTTGGGAGGAAAAGAGTCTCCCCTCTGCACCTTTGTAGACCTTGAATAGATAAAAGAAAAAGTAAATCAAATATAGAAAATTCATAGATAGTCAAGGCTCAACATTGCAAATTCATAAATAAGATGTAACAAATCTCACCTCCAACTCATCAAGCACTTTATCTCTCAGCTCAGGATCAGGCACCATCCTATCAATGCATATGACAAGACCTTCCATGACCTCCTCATCCGCCTTAAATGTGTCCGAGAAGTAGAACTTTGGATTCAAGAAGTAGGCAAAGGCATGGATCGGCTGGTGGAGTTGGTGTGTCCATCTCCGATCAATGATGCGCCATATGATTTCATATTTCTTTTGTTTCCGCCATAGTAACGTGATATGGCCTCTTTGGCCCTATCCATGGCCTCATAGATGAACCCCATTGGCATGCCATCTCCATCCACCATACGAAGAACCCTCACCAAAGGTTCTGTCACCTAAAAAAATGAAAACAAATGTTAAATCATAACAAAATTAACCCCTCAAAAAATAAAAACAGCAAATAGATTATCATGTATAATTTATTTTTGTGTGATTGCTACTTACCCCCATCAACTCCTCTCCATTTTTGATGAATGTCTCATCAAAAACTATGGCAACAATCCTCTCCCCTTCAGGTCTATTGGAAAATGAGGACTCCTTCCAAGCATCAGACACGAACATTTGTTTGAGATGACCAATGGCACCAAGAATGCTTTGCAATGTGAGGAAGTGGCTAGCAAATCGTGTCACTCCAGGTCGCACAAGGTCCTTGCCATTTGTAAATTTCCTCATCAAAGAAAGCACCCAAGTATGGTTGTAGATAAATTTTGTAACACTTTTTGCATCTTCAACCACACTTTTGACCCATGAAATCTTCCCAATGTCCTCTAGCAATAGGTCTAAGCAATGTGCAGCACATGGAGACCATGCAATTGTGGGATACCTCTCCATAAGTAGTCTACCTGCAGCTACATATGCAGCTGCGTTGTCCGTGATGATTTGGACAACATTATCAACTCCAACCTCCTGGACCACCCCATCTAATAGATTGCATAAAGTCTCAGCATTTTTAACTTCATGGGAGGCATCTATTGATTTTAGAAACACCAATCCACCATTAGAGGCCACTAAAAAGTTAAGGAGAGTTCTATTTCGTCCATCTGTCCACCCATCAGATAAAATGCTGCAACCTTTTCTTCGCCAAAATTTTTTTTGCTCATCAACCACAAGCCGTGTATTCTTTACGGCTTCCTCTAGCAATGGCCCACTCAAATCTTTAGATGATGGGGTCTTAAACCCCTTTCCTGCAACTGTAAGGGCGTTCACCAAACTTTCCCAATATGGGCTGTTTGCAACATTGAAAGGTAGATTATTGTAGTACCAAAAATTTGCAGCAGCCATCCTAGCTTCTTGATGCTTTTCTTTATTCCAACTAGTACCTTCAAGTGAAGGTTGTGCTCCTGGAACATTACGTGGAATAAAATAATTTGGTCCTGATGAAGGACCCTGACTAGCAGTAGAAAAGGAACCATTAGGACTCTAACCAAAAGATGAATGCGGAGCACGGAAGCTTGGACTTGCAACACCATGGGGCATAGAGGGTGTAGATTGGGATTGAGATCCACTCATCGCTGCTATTAGGGCATCCTTTGTTTTTTGTCTTTCCTCTTTCTTAAGCTCATATTCAGCAAGAAGAGCCTTCATCTCTTTAATAATCTCAGGAGTAGTATTCTTGCATCCCTCCACATTTTGCCCAGGCATTCTAGCAAGGTGGTATTTTAATCTGTTTATTCCTCCTGTCATCCATTTGTTGCATTCATGACATGTCAATTCACCTTTTTTATTTCCTGGAATTCCATACTTCCATGCAGGGTCTTTTTTTACTCCCTTTGGATTTGAAGACGACATTGCTGTTTCAAGCTCAAAATGGAAAAAAAAATCAGCTAGGGTTTGCTAAAAAATCAACAATTAAATGTGATTCAAAATTTCAAAGTTTCAAACATTTGCAAAAGAAAAAAAATGCAAAACCAAGCTAGAAAGTAGAAACAATAAGAATTAGGCTACTAAGGAAAATAGAAAAAAATTTGGCAGCATTTCCCCTTATTTTTCTTGATTTTTTAAATTTTGAATGCAAAAAAATTGAAGAAAACAAACAAAAAGAAGTGTTAGATCACTTACCTTGCTCTATTTTGACCTTTTTGGTTCGTTCTCCTTTCTTCTATCAACCCCAAAGCAATTTGCAGACCTGGTTTTCACAAGTGAGTCAAAAAATGAAAAAAAAAGCCAAAAAAAACATGGGTTTTAACCCGTTTTTTGACTCAGTCGCGCAGGAGAGTCCTGGGTCGGGACTCCCGAGTCCGACCTCAGGACTCGCCTGGACTCGACTCTCGAGTCCGTGGCGAGTCGACTCGGCCAGGGTCGGGACTCCCGAGTCCGTGGCGAGTCCGCCGAGTCCGCAATCTATGGGTTTAATAATGATTACTTCCCCCACTTAATCATGGCTTTTGGTATAATGCTGCCTTTTAATGGTAAATAATATATCTTAGGAATGAATGCTTAGTTAATTTCAGATTTATTATTTTTTATTATTATGATGTTTACAAATATTAATTGTTTCATTATGACAGTTGTATCATAATTATATTCTTGTGAATATTATTTTTATTATTATGATATTTATAATTAGTTATTTCATACTATGATATTTGTATTATAATTATAATGTTATCTATGATGATTATAATTATAATATTTAAATTATGATTACTCATATTTATATTTTAATATTTATTTGATTTTGTTATTTGTATTTTAATATTTTATATTTGGTGTTGCAATTTCGGGGGACATGACATAATATAAACATATGCATTCTTCCAAGTGAAAGGCTGCCAATGTTTAAAAGGGAATTTAAATGCAAGGTCAGCACCTTCTATCAAGCGCTTATGTTAAGGAATGTTAGTTTACAAAAGTTGCCTCCCTTTGTGATATGATAGTTCATGAGGAGTCATCTCCATTCAGGCATACGATGGGAATATATATATATGGAAAGCCACATCATTTGCAAAGGGGGATCATGGAATGGAAAATAAAAGGAGATAGCTGGAATATATTTCTGCATATTGGAACAGATGGAAGCAATCAAGAATAAAGTCTCCATTTAGATAAGTAGCAGTAAATGATATAATTAGGGATTAGCATGCATTGGAATACATAGGCATTTAATATATATATTATACGATTGTGCAATAATGATGCTTGCAGCAATTGTTGAGCCTTATAAGTTGTTATGTTTCTTTAATCTGAATAGGAATGAAATATCCTTATGCTCTTGATTTGCACTAATAACCTCTGAAATTGAGAACAGATTGGTGAAAAGAGGGATCAGACCAGCGATCGCACGGAACCCGTCCAGTTCGCCACAACAAGTTTGTTGTCTCTGATTTTTGACTTGTTAAAAATTGGGATAACCAAAATTTTGATAAAATTTGGAGATTTTCTCTTCTAGGGAACGTATTTCGAGATGCAAAGATCAGCAAATCTCAATTTTTAAGTCTATAGTCCTTTGGGTTACCCCTTTTTACACATTCTCGTCCATTTTCGTGAGATTCTGAGTCATTTTTAGTGTATTTTTGGTTAATTTCGGGTTTTTCTGACATCACTGCAAGTAGGAGTTTTTGAACTTCATTGCAAGTTACTTTTAATTTTTCTTTTTAATGTCTTTAATAGGAATTTTTTGAAGCACTTGCAATTATAGGAACTTTTTAAGTTCATTACAAGTTACTTTTCATAAAGTGATTGTAATAGCTTTTAAAAGTTCCAATTTTCCTTATGTTGACTTGTAAAGACTTCAAAAAACTCCGATTTTCTTTAAGTCACTGTGGTTTTAAAAGCCCGATTTTATTTAAATTGACTTGCAATCACTTATGAAAACCCCGATTTTCTTTATTTTTCTTGCAATATCATGTGAAAAGCCCGATTTAACTTTAAATGTATATGCAAAGTGGTTTTAAAAGCTCGATTTTATAAAATTGCTTGCATTTAGATGAAAAAGACCCGAATTCATGTTGAATAACTTGCAAAGGGCATGTAAAAGTCCGACGCCATTCTTGATTGAAGCTGTTCGAATTCCATTTCGCCTCTCTTCCTTTTTTCATGGAGATCTCATAAATTCGCATGCTTGAAGATCGGGCTTTCACCTATAAATATCCAAGTCTTTTTCATTTTCTGAGTTTGCAATCACGCCTAGGGTTTCTTCTTCTTCTTTGTCTGCAATTTTTGCTACAGGTATGTCTTCTTTTCTTTCTTAGATTCTTGTATATTATTTTGATGCCTTTATTTAAAACGTTTTTACAAAAACGTGTTTCTTTCACTCGCCTACATCTTTCATTTTAACGCGTTTCTCTTAACTGCCTTCATACGTTTTATTTTATACACAAATCGTTATTTTCTTTTCAAATGCATTCATTCCGTACATTTTCTGTTCACTTAAATGCGTTTTTCTTTTGAAACGACTTTCTCTTTCATGTCATATGCCCTCCATTTTGTATACGCCTTCATTCAATAACATATGCTTTTATTTGAAAACGCGTTTTCCTCTTTACATATCACGTTCCGTTGCATTTCATTCGCCATTGCCTCCACTTTAGTAATCATTTGTATATATGTGTTTGTCATTGCTGGCTTTTGAATAACGCGTTTTCATTCCAAAATGACATTCATTAAACATGCCTTCATTGAAAGTACGTTTTCATTTATCCCATTTTCACCTCCATTCTGAAATACGCCTTTCATTGTATTTTTATTCATTCATTCCATACGCCTTCTATCTTAGATATGTCCTCATTCATGAACATAGCTTTTACACAAAAACGTGTTTCTTCTCCATTACCTTCATTCCATATGTTTCAGCTGAGAAATATGTGAAAACGTCTTACTCTTTGAACATTTATTCTCCATCGTCTTCCATTTGCTCATCTCATTCACGTTCCATTTTTGACCTACATCTCCTTCCATTCCATATTCATTTGGCCTTCCATTTCATAATCTTAATTCCATTATCATTTTCTGAAAATTGAAAAAGATATTCAAATGATGCTTTTAGAAGCAAATCGGGTTTTTGTTCACCCATTGCGAGTTGGAAATTCAATAAAGAATGCAAGTTAAAAAGCTTCTACTTTTACTTGCATAAACCTTTCAAAATTCCGAAATGCTCTTTTACTTGCAATGTTTTTTCAAAACCCCGAAATCCACTATTCATTTGCAGCCGGCCTCCAAAATCCCGAAATGCCTTTAAAGTACCTGAAAATCGGACTTTTTGCTCTTGACTGCAAATACAATTTAAAAGTTTTGACTACCTCAAATGATCCTCTACACACATCTGTCAGCCTATGAGGATCAGAGTGATAGGTTAACCTCAAATCCAGCTGTGCTGACTAGGAAGGGGACATTACAGTCCGCCCTCCCTGAAATTGCTTGTCCTCAAGCAATCTCAACTCCGGATGCTGTAAAATCTCCTCGGACTCCCATGTAGCATCCTCAACTGGCAAATCTCTCCACTTGATCAGATATTCCCTGATCACCCGCCTCCAAAGGTGTCTCTCTCTCATCTCAAGGATGGCCTCAGGTACTAGTATCAATTTCCCTTCATCATCAAGGGGTGGTAGAACTGGAGAGCGTATCACATGCTGACCCAATGCCTTCTTCAGGCGAGAAACGTGAAACACATTGTGAACCTTGCTATCTGCTGGTAAGTCCAACTCATATGCAACCTCGCCCACTCATCTAATAACACGGAATGAACCATAGTAACGAGGTTTCAACTTCTCCGCACCACTCCTCCGCAGAGTAGACTGATGATATGGCTGCAACATAAGATACACCATATCACCCACTACAAAAGAACGCTCAACCCTCTTCTAATCAGCATACTGCTTCTGCTGATTCTGTGCCCGCTGGATATTGTCTCTGAGAGACCTCAAAATATCCTGCTGACTCTGCATCATATCTCCTGCACTCGGCACTCTGCTATCACTCAATATCAAATCCAAAAGGTTGGGCGCCTCGTACCCGTACAATGCCATGAAGGGCGTCATCTGTATCGTCATGTGGTGAGTAGAGTTATAACAATACTCGCAGAGGTATACCCACCTCACCCAAGCTCTCTGCTGTCCAGCTATGTAATTGCGCAAGTAACCTTCCACCCACTTATTGACAATTTCCGTTTGTCCATCTGTTTGTGGATGGTAGCTGGTACTCGGTGTCAGTTCGGTCCCACAGAGCCTGATCAACTCCTGCCAAAAGTTGCTCATGAACCGACTGTCTCTATTGCTGACTATCGTCCGAGGCAACCCATGTAACCGGAATACCTCTCTGAAGAAGAGCTCTGCAATCTGCGATGCCGTGAATGTAGTGGTGATCAGAAAGAAGTGCACATATTTAGTCAGCTGATCGACAACTACATAAATGCAATCTTTACTTTGGGCTTTCGGCAAACCCGTGATAAAGTCCATAGATAAACACTCCCACTTCCTGTCAGGTATCGGAAGTGGCTGAAGCAATCCAATAGGATATGTGTGTTCCTGCTTGTTCTGCTGGCAAATAGAACACTCGCGAACATACTGAAGAACATTAGTCTTTAGCCCTTTCCAAGTAAACCGTTCCCGAACCAATTTGTATGTCTTGAAGTAACCGGGATGGCCCGCCATAGGAAGATCATGAAAGGCTCTCAGAACTGTATCCCTCAACTCAGAACCAGGAACCAGGAAAATCCGCCCCTTGTAAATGATCAAGTCATCCACAATGGTGTACCTACTATCCTGCTCTGTCCCATCAACAATGCTAGAAGCCCATGGGTTCTTAGCATACTCAGTAATGATCCTGTGCCTCCAATCCTTGGAGATCTGTGCCATAAAATTCAACTGAGGTCTGCGAGACAAGGTGTCAGCGACAACATTCTGCTTTCCCTTAATGAAGGTGATATCAAAATCATATGATTGCAGTTTGCTGACCCATTTTTGCTGTCTCTCATTTAGGTCTCGCTGTCCAAGGAAGTGTTTTAGGCTGTTGTGGTCTGTACGCACACTGAACTTACTGCCTACCAAGTACTGCCTGAACTTAGCCAAAGCATGCATAATGGCTAACATTTCCTTGTCATAAATACTGTAAAACCTCTCAGGACCCCTAAGCTTCCTGCTCTCAAAAGCAATAGGGTGCCTCTCCTACATCAAAACAGCACCAATGCCCTCACCTGAAGCATCGCAAAACAAATCAAAGGACTTCGTAAAGTCAGGCAATGCTAGCACTGGACACGAAGTCATGATCACCTTAAACCTGTTAAAACACTCCTGAGCCTGTGGTGACCAAGTAAAAGCTCCTTTCTTTGTCAAATCAGTAAGGGGTGCGGCGTGACGTGAGAACCCACTAACAAATCTCCTATAAAAAGCACACAACTCAATGAAACCTCTGAGCTGCGTAAGGTTCTCAGGTACTGGCCACTCAACTATAGATCGGACCTTCTCAGGGTCCATACTAACTCCCTTGGCACAGATGATGTGCCCCAGATACAACAACTCAGCCATGCCTAGCTCGCACTTGGACTCCTTGGCATAAAAGGACTCCTCAGCCAAGATACCCAAAACTGCATCCAAGTGAGCTAAATGCTCTTCCCATGACCTACTGTACACCAGGATGTCATCGAAGAAAACCAACACGAATCTCCGCAGCTAAGAACTGAAGACCCTGTTCATTGTGGATTGAAAGGTAGCAGGTGCATTAGTTAAACCAAAAGGCATAACCAAGAACTCGAAGTGACCGCAATGGCATCTGAAAGCGGTTTTCTCTATGTCCTGTTCCCTCATCTGAATTTGATGGTACCCAGATCTCAAGTCAATCTTCGTAAAGAAGATAGCACCGTGCAACTCATCAATCAACTCATCGATGTGGGGTATCGGGTACCTGTTTTTGATTGTTTTCTTATTAAGTTGGCGGTAATCTATACACATCCGAAGTGATCCATCCTTTTTCTTCACCAATACGACCGATGAAGTAAAAGGTGACTTGCTAGGTCTGATATGCCCCATAGCCAACAACTCGTTGATTGTCTTCTCTATCTCGTCCTTGAGTCGTTTCGGATGCCTGTAGGGTGTAATCATAATGGGCTTTGCGCCCTCCTCCAACTCTATAATGTGCTCCGTACCTCTATTTGGAGGTCTGCCAGGTGGAATGTCGCTAAACACTTTGGAGTGTTTAGTCCTCAATATCTGAATATCTGGATGGTACTCAACCTTCTGCTGCTCCTGCTGTGCTGGCAATAACATACACTCTGCAACCCAATCAACCATATCATGACGAATGAGTCTCTCCATCCGCCTGCATGAAACCATCCTCAGATTACTGTCTCTGATGGCCTTGATGACATGAGGTTTCCCATTTGCCTTGAACTTCATCTCCATGTCTCGTAGATTGAGTGTGAACTCACCCAAATCGTGAAGCCATGCCATCCCTAACACCACATCAGTATCTCCCATATTAACAACATAGAACTCAGTCTTGAACTCATAGTTGTTCAGCCGCATCGGAAGATCAGTTATCTTTCTGTCACATTTGAGGGTGTACCCATCAGCCACCTTGACTCAAATACCCTCAAACTCTTCTGTCTGTATACCTCGTCTCTCTACCAACTGTGCATCTATGAAATTATGAGTAGCACCAGTGTCGAGTAGAGTGATCACCTTCTGACCTGCTAGGAGCCCATGAAGTCTAAAAGATCCATCTCTCTGAAGACTAGTCAAATGTGCCTCCTGTAGCTTCCTTCCTCCTTCGTTTTCACCGTCATTTTCAGACCTTTCATCATTTGAATGCTCGGAATCAGCTTGCTGGTCTGACAGATCAGATTGCTCTTCTCCCTCATAAAACCACTCCATCTGGTTATTTCTCACCTTGGGACGAAGAGGGCATACATGTTTCTCATCATAGGGTGCCTTGCACCAAAAACATAATTTTTTTTTTCGTAAATCATTCAACGTTTCCCTGTCAAATGTTGGTGCATTTTGTCTCCTAGGATCAGGTGGATCCCTCTTTTTGTCGAATGGCTTATTCCTATCAAATGACCTATTAGGCCTCGTGTAGGGTGTCGAGACAGAACTGAACTTACTGTGAGGTGCTGCAAGCTCCATGTTACGTGCCTTCCTCATGGCCTCCTGAAGAGTAGGAGGATCAAATGCCTTGACCCAACCTCTCATAGGTTCCATCAAACCCTTGACGAAGAGAATAACAAGTCTCCTCTCTGAAATGCCCGTCACCATGACTGCAACCCTCTGAAACTCACCGACATAAGCATCCAAACTACCTGTCTGTCTGAGCTGAGCTAGCTCCCTGAAGTAGAGTTCTGGATCCTTCTTGTCGAAATGCTCTATGAGCCTGCTAGTGAACTCCTGGTAAGTAGTGACTGCATGATGGCCAAGTGTGTACATGCCATGATGCCACCAATCATGCGCCAACCCATCAAGATGCAAAGTAGCAAACTTAATGGCCTCGTCCTCCTGCATAGGTCTCAATGATAGGTAATTGTCCAGCTTCTGAACCCAAGACCTCGTTGAACTCTTGTCAGTCCCATCAAAGTAAGGCAAGGTGATTTTGCTAACTGCATACTGTAAATCTCTATTCACTTGTGGTTGTAGCTAGTGATGCTGAGGAGCTCTGCGGTCAAATCTGCCTCCCCCTCTCGGTTTATGCACATCCATAAACTCATGAAAAGACAACGCCTGTCTGATCTTAGGTGCTAATGATAAATACTCACCATGGAATCTAGTCACATCTGCTACTGACATGCCATTGTGTGGCTGAAACTCCTGATGATGACCCTACTGCTCTGCCTCCGGAGTCAAAGGTGGGGTCTACCTAGATATGAATGTAGGTTGTCCAGGCCTACGCTCATGATAGATCGGTGATGACTATCGTGGTGCTGATGCCAAAGGCTGGTCCACGCCTACAGTCCTGCTCGACTGTCCGATCTGGATATAGTGTGGCTGGGATGGAGTATACTGTCTCATAGTGCCCATCAACTGGGACATCATGTCCATCATATTATCGTGCCTGCGTCTGAACTCCTCATCAGTAATATCACCCTCTGCATGTGCTTTCCCTGAATCCCTAAGTGTCTCTGTAGGGATCTCACGGTCTGCCATCAGTGTTGTGACACTGTTCTCACTGCTGTTGGAGCTAGATCTGTGAATACCCAATACTCCTGATACTGTCTCACCTTCAGGAATAGGTGGACCTGTCCAATCCTCAACTTTGCCTGTTCCTATACCCTTAGTATAGTGAATGATGTCTCTACTCATGAAAAAACATCCAAAAAGCATTCTGTTTACTGAAAAAGCAACTGAAAAAGCACAGGATGGCAGGAAAATTGTGCTTTGATACCACTGTAAGAGACCAGGTGTCTCTCAACCCAACCACTAACGAAAAATATAAGGTTTTTGTTTGTTTTCGATATTTTATGATTTTTTGATGGTTTTTGCAGCAATAAGGTAATTGTGATTTTGAGAAATAAATACAAATAAATTCATAAATAAATAACAATGCATCAAATAACTCCTAGAGCAATGGCAGATGATTTTATTATCATTATTGAACAACTACAATGCTATTCTGGTAATAGAAGAAGTAATGAATGATATTTTATTGAAGAACTTGATTATTGCTTGCAGCCGCCTAACAAAATGAAAGAAATGTACGGCCCAGCTAGTTATTAACTTCTCCTCACAAATAAAGGCTGAAATCGGATCTCCTTGCCTGTGCGTCCAAGATGATGAAGACTGGAGGCTGAAATGATAGGCGTTTGGGTTGCCAGAAGAAAGACGTCCTTACAACAGCAAGTACGACCTGTCAACAGCATTAAATACAACCGTACCTTTTCTTGGAAAATGTGCCAAATGCCAATCACTGATAATCTCTACATGGCGATTCTTCCTGATGGGCAATATAACCAAATATTGAATGGAAAAACTTCACTGTAAGCTCTGTATGACTTCTGGATAAAGCCACGCTGATGGACAATCTTCAACTGGTATTTCATAGCCTCAGTATGTCAGATCTCGAAGAGGGAACATTCTTCAAAATCGAATGTTTGCTGAAACCCTAGGTTCGCAAACCCCAATACTCAGAGAGAGAATAAGACAAATTGAATAATCATAACAACATAAGAGTTCGATTTGTCTTGGCAGTATATATATAACCTCTCAAAAATTCGACCCAAGCATCTTTTAATAATCATTTAAATAAATGATTAAATTCGCCCTTCTTAACTTAGGACAAATATTTAATAAATGGCGTCCATCTTTTAATGAATAAATAATTATTCATTATAATAAACATTCCTCTTTATTATAAAGTATTAAAAATACTTTATAATATGCCATTGATCATTAATATTTAAATATATTAATAAAGTGACTTTATAACATAAAGTCAAAATATTAATTATTTAATAATCATTAAATGCTCCATTATTTTCCATCTGCCCATCAAATTGACAAACTGGGTCGACTCTAAGCTAACCAGCTGAACCAAGTGCCCTGCCCAAAATAGCAGCTTCCGCCTGCTGACTTACTATAAATAGTAAGTATCTGAAAAACCTCTCTGAAAGAGTCTGTGAAGGCCCAACTTGAATCAACTGAAGGAGTAATGTTCCCGAACACCAGATAACTGCCTCAAATGATCCTCTACACACATCTGTTAGCCTACGAGGATCAGAGTTATAGGCTAACCTCAAATCCAGCTGTGCTGACTAGGAAGGGGACATTACAAATAGGCAAATTCTAGGGAAAATTAGAAGAGGGACATTGCACCTTCATATGGACAAAGACATTTGAGGCATAGTTACGAGACTCGAATTCGCCTCAGACTCGACAAGCTGATTTTGGACTTGGACTCAGACTTGGTGCAAAAACTTGACAAAGACTTGACAAATTGAAAAACCCAAGAAATTAAGAGATTTTTAAGAATTTAAAACTTGTTTCATGCACCATTTATTAAATAAACTTTAAAGAGACAATAACATCATAAAATAGAAGCTAATTTGATCACATACACAAGTATACATCAATCACATAAGTATAAAGTTAAATGCAAATTGTAGCTGAAGGAAATATTAATAACACACTTAGATATATAAAATTATAAATATTGTCAAATGTATACAAATTATGGCATAAAAAATTCCAAACAAATATCAAAATTAAAACTGGAATTGAGGTAATAAGTGGTTGTGTGTAGGGGCTTGTGAAGCTGGAGGTACCATTGCCTATCTAATTGTCTTCCAAATGGGACGATACTTACTCTTAACTCTCACATAGATGGATCTAATGACCTCCTTGGCCCTAGCCATTCCCTCATATATGTAGCCCATTGTGGGCTTCTCCCCATCAACAACTTGTAATAAAACCACTAAAGGCTCTGTGAACTACAATTATTATGAAACATTAGCATAAGTAAGAGTCAACAAAAATAAGAAAATAAAAGAAAAATATGATTAAAAATTAAACATAATGTAGAATTAGATTTTCATTTAACTTTACAATCTTTGCAGCAAGTACCCAAAATCTTGGCTCATCGAACATGCAATTTACCACATCAATCCCTGTAGTGGTTTTAGCATAGGATGAGGAAGTCCTTTCCTCACTAACAAACATATGTCTCAAAGTTCCCTTTGAAGCAAGGATTGTAATGTGATGAAATTTGTTGCATATCGGGTTATGCTAGGACAAGACAACTTCTTTTGCCTCATGTATTGCCTCATTAGGTTGAGGACCCAAGTGTGATTGTAGACGAATTTACAAATGTTTTTGGCTGACTCCACGCATGTTTTGATCCATGGAAGCTTGCCAAAATCCTCCAATAGGAGATCAAGGCAATGGGCAACACATGGAGTCCAAAACAATGATTGGTGTCTCTCCATCAATAGTCCACCTGCAGCAACATAATTTGCTGCATTATCCATCACCACTTGCAGCACATTCTCCCCACCAATCTCAGCTAGGACTTCCTCTATAGCTTCACAAAGGAATGTGTCATTTTTGGCATGTCCTGAAGCATTAATTGATTTGATGAATACAGTGCCACCTGAAAAAGAAACAAAATCAATGATTCAATAAAGCATAAATTAAAATATTAATCACTAAATCAATGCATTGTAGGAAGTACAATCACATGAGGAAGAAACAAGAAAATTCAGCAATGTGCTATTTCTTCTATCAGTCCAACCATCAGTCATTATGGTGCAACCATTCCTCGTCCATATCAATCGTTGCTCCTCTATTGTGGCTTTTACATCAACCACCTTTTGTGTCAAAATTGGGCCCTTTATGTCATCCTCGCAGCTGTGTAAGGTTCGCCGGAGTAGGCCAATCTACGATAGCACGGATCTTCTCAGGATCCATCCGCACTCCCCCTGCACTGATAATATGGCCTAAGTATAGCAACTCAGTCATCCCTAAATCACACTTGGATTCCTTGGCATACAAGGACTCCCTCTCCAGAATGCTGAGTACTGTATCCAAATGAGCCAAATGCTTCTGCCATGTCCTGCTGTAGATCAAAATATCATCGAAGAAGACAAGTACATATCTCCTCAAATGTGAGTGGAAGACCCTATTCATGGTGGACTGGAATGTCGCTGGAGCGTTGGTTAGCCCAAATGGCATAACCACAAACTCAAAGTGTCCACAATGAGAGCGGAAAGCGGTCTTCTCAACATCCTGCTCACGAACTCGAATCTGATGATATCTCGATCTCAAGTCTATCTTCGAAAAGTAATAGGCACCATGGAGCTCATCAATAAGCTCATCTATATGGGGTATGGGATATTTGTTCTTAATAGTCCTCTTATTCAGGACTCGGTAATCTATGCACATACGAAGTGTACCATCTTTCTTCTTCACTATAACAACTGAAGAAGCAAATGGTGACTTACTCGGTCGAATGTGACCCATAGCAAGTAGCTCCTTGATAGTCTTCTCTATCTCATCCTTAAGCCGCTTTGGGTGCCTGTAAGGAGTAATCATGACGGGCTTGGCGCCCTCCTCAAGCTCTATGATGTGCTCAATACCCCTGTCTCGAGGTCTCCCTGGTGGAATGTCACTGAAAACCTTCCCATGCTTAACTCTCAACTGCTGAATGTCAGGATGATATTCAGTCGTATGCTGGCCCTCCTGTGTAGGTGTCAAAGTGCACTCGGCAGCCCACTCAACCATGTCATGACGCATAAGTCTCTCCATCCGTCGAAAGGAAATAGTCCTAACGTTACTGTCTCGGATGGCCTTCAGTAGATGAGTCTTTCCACCCACCTCGAACCTGATCTCCATGTCTTTGAGACAAAGTGTAACTTCCTCAAGAGAATGAAGCCACTTCATGCCCAAAACTAAATCAATATCACCCATATTCACCACATAGTAATCAGCCTTGAATTCATAATTATTCAAGCGCAAAGGAAGATCCTTAATCATACGGTCACTCCTGAGAGTGTAACCATCAGCCACCTTAACCCGAATGCCCTCAAACTCCTCGATTATGAGCCCATGCTTCTCCACAAATTTGGCATCGATAAAATTATGGGTGGCACCTGTGTCTAAAAGGGTGATGACCTTTTGACTAGCCAAAACTCCACGAAGTCTGAAAGATCCTTCCTGCTGAATGCTAGACAACCGTGCTTCCTGGATTTGGAGCTCGGACTCTGCCCCACCTTAGGCTCTGAAGCCTCTGATTCTGACTCCTCAGAACTCTCCTGCTGTTCGGAATTCTCAGATTCCGAATCCTCATAATAAGCCCACATAACTCTATTGGCCTTACCCTTAGGCCGCAAGGGACAATCATGGTTAGCGTCGTAGGGACCCTTGCAGTAGAAGCAAAGCTTCTTCCTGCGCAAATCATTAAGGGTCTCCCGATCCAAGGGTGCTGCTGATTTTCCCTTTGAATCACTCCTAAAATCTGATTTCTCTTTATTTTTATTAAATCCCTTGTTGTCCTTTAATGAAGAAGTATTCCTGGAATTGAACTTGCTAGATGGAGCTGCAAGTTCCATGCTGCGTGCCTTCTTCATCGCTTCCTGTAGTGAGATAGGATGAAATGCTTTGATCCATCCTCTCATTGGCTCCAACAGTCCCTCCACGAAGAGTACAACTAGACACCTCTCTGATATGTTAGGAACCATTACTGATAACCGCTGGAAGTCCCCTATGTAAGCCTCCAAGCTACCAACCTGTCTCAATTGGGCCAAATCTCTGAAGTAAGTCTTAGGATCCTTCTTGTCAAACCGTTCCACCAATCTGTCTACGAACTCCTGGTAAGTGGTGATACGGTCATGCTGAAGTGTCACCATCCCATGATGCCACTAGTCATAAGCTGCCCCCTCAAGATGCAAAGTAGCATATCTAATAGCATCCTCCTCCGCCATGGGACGCAATGTAAGGAAGGTATCCAACTTACTGATCCAAGTCTGGGTTGTAACCTTACCGCTGCCGTCAAACATAGCTAAAGTGAGCTTGTTTGTGGCGTGCTTCAGGTCACTATTCTAATGTCTAGGCCTCCTATCCGGCCTGTTCCTGTAATACTCTCGCCTCTGTGTGATAAACTTGTCAAAAGTAATTCTCTCTTTGACCTCTGGGGTCAATAACTCCCACTCATCGTTCGCTGCCATAAGAATATCAGCGAACACTTCCTTAGGCTCCTCATCTACAATGGCCCCGTCAGGCTCTTGTCTCACAAAAATCGGCCGGGTAGGCCTATCTGCTGTCCGTGAAACAGTCCTGGGTATCCTTCGTGAACCTGCATCACTCCTGTCTTCATCACGACGTGGTGATGGTCTCCTAGGCGAACCAATCCTCTGTATCGCCGTGGTCAACTGCTGTAATACATCAGCTACCTGCTGCTGACCTGTCCGAAGATCTCTAAGAGTCTGTCTGACCTCTGCATCATCCTCCCTAGGATCTTGAGGAATTTCTGTTCTGTTAGCCATGGTACTCGGCTGCCTGTTCAATCCCCGTTCCCTATCAAACAAAGCTCTCCTGCGAGTGTAATATCTGTGAGGCCCAACCTCCTGTGGTTGCATATGAATCCCAAACCCTCAGGCTGGCAGGAAACCTGGTTTTGATACCACTGTGAAGAACCCTTCTGGTTCAACTTCAACCCCTGATGCTCAAACTGATTGTTTTTGTGTTTTGAAGGTTTTTGATCTTTTTTTGTGGTTTTTGCATATAAAGAATATAGTACGATTTTGAAAAGAAATAATTCTAAAATCTGAAATAAATACAGTAAAGTAAAATTGAAGCAGATAGACTTTTGAATCGATAGCAAATAGGTTTATTATTTTTTCTCGATGATTACAATGGTGAAACCCTAACATGCAGACAAGAAGGCAAAGCAAATTGTAATGTTTAAAAACTTGATTGCAGCCGCCTGTAGGAAGCATGAAATGGTATGGCCAATCCAAAGACAGTCTTTCCCCGACAAATTTGCATTGCAGATGATACTAAAGACCTAGGCGCCCAAGCTGGTGAAGCCAAATGATGATAAGACAAGGCGATTTGCTCTGAGGAAGAGGTACGGCCTTTGTTGCAGTAAAGTACGGCCTGTACCAGCAAGTACAAAATCCGTACAGCCTTGAATACTATGCCAAATAAACATTAACCCAGCTGCTCAAGAATTCATCTTTCCCTTGATGAATACTGAATCAAATCCTGACGAATAATTTCTCAATAGGCTCTGTAATAACTTATGAATGAAGCTATTCAACTAGCAGGCAATAAATCCGCTGGTATTTCACAGCCTCTGAACTGCAAACACTGAAGATGGCTTGTTCTCCAATGCAGAAGACAACTAAAACCCTTGGCTTCGTTCTCTGAAGAAGAAATTGGCTAAAATCGATTTCATAACATAAATGAATGAAGTTTTCTCAAAGAAAACTTATATCTTCTCAGTTGGGTCAATTTCCTTCAAAAAGCATCATTTAAATAAAACTTGAATTTTCACTTTTAATCTTTCAATAGTTTGGATGCCTTTTTTATTATAATCATTAATTAAAAATGGCCCCTTCTTCATGATGGTCGACCCCCTTCAAAAAGTCACTTAAGTTATAATATTAAATTATATTATAACTTTATAATATAAGCTTCAATTTAATTAATATTTATTTTGGCAAATAAATATTAATATCTCTCTCAATATAAGTCCAATTGATGAACCATTTGAAGTCGGATGATAAGTAACTGAATCTGCATATGACCATACCGTACTGCTAAAAATAGCAGGGGTGCTCCGCTGAGTGTCTTCACTTACTAAAAATAGTAAGTCAAGCAAATGACGTCCAACAGACCCCGAAGGAAAGCCAAACTGAATGATTCTGATAACTGAAGCCAAGCCATGCCTCAACAAGACCCTCTATCCACCCTATCAGCCTACGAGGGTCACATAATAGGCTAATCTCAAGAACTAAGAGATGTCAACTGGAAGGGGACATTACAAAAAGCAACGACAATTTCTACCTCTGTTATTCATGTATCTTAAATTCTGAGGTATACTACTTTGCTTTGAACCTTAGTTGATTTAATTTCAAGCATATGCCAGGATTCAGTTGAACTATGTGTGTGTATATTATCAATTGATTGCGTTCCTGTATGCAAGTTTGCAAAGAGGAAAAATCTGCTTAGCAATGCTCCAGAAGTATTCAAATTTCTCTTATTTGTTTTTCAGATCTTACATGTGTATACAAATAAGACTCTAGATTAAGTACTAGAAGCAGCGTCAACTAGACTAGTATGCTGCTGTGGAGGTGTCTTTGTGAGTGTCAGTGGGTTTTTGCATGTCCACGTACCGTTCTGGAAAGCTTTCTAAAAATATTTTAGAGGTGTGCCTTAAATTGCACGCATGTTAGTGTGCCAATCAGATGTTATTTATCCACTTTTATTCTTGAAAAGAATGCAAATAAAAGAGGAAAAAATTAAATGGATGGGTTAATGTGAATATGCAAAATGCTATTTTTTATTGTGCAAAATTATCTCTGGACTAAGTATGTTGTTTAAAATTATATGGAATTTGGACAAACGTGATGCATGAAATGCTTATTACACGTGAACTTATAATCTTCTGATTATCAATTAGGTCTAACATAATTGTATGCATGCTGTGAAATATCTAGACATGACTAAAGAATACTTTCATCAATTTAGAGTGAAAATCTACAAAAAAATGAATTGGTTGTTGGACTTCATTGAATAAGATAGGAATCTAATAGTTCCTAAGGCCTGGGTGGGGGCAATTACTCCTGAATGAGAGCAGTGAGCCTTTTAATACAGACAGTTTATGTCTCTACCTTGCCATGTGCTCCCAAAGGCAGCTTTAGTGCGTGTGACTGATTGTTAAGACCAGTCAAGTGTCAACCAAATTTTCTTTGATAAGACTATCAATAGATGTACTCAAACTTTGTGAATAATTACTTGGTGTGCTTTCTAAACTTCCTCCTTGCTGATCCTTGGATTGACTAGGAAACTATAGTTATTCAGCTGACTTTATCATAGCTCTGCTTTTCCTTCTGGCAATGAGATACACACTTGTTAAAATAAGCAATTTAAAACATCTTGATGCAAATTGAAATTAACTGGTCACTCAGGATGGAAATGAATGTGAGCTGTTTCCTAACATGTGCAGAATTTGCGACAAACACTGGATGAGCTAAATCGAAATGGATTTTCAGTGGTATGTTACTAATGGTTTTCTCTTCAAATAAGTTTGCATCAACTAGAGTGGCTTCTGCTTCATATTGATTCAACTTGCTAGAAGCAAGCTTTTATATTTTCGAGTATTGTATTTTCTGGTAGCATGCTTTTAATTCTATACAACTGCTGATAAATTTAGTGTTCTTATTTTTGTATTTAAAAATAAATTAATATGTATGTCTGTACTGCTTGGGTACTCTTTCCAGAGTTTCAATGAAATGTTTATGCTTATCTTTATTCAGAAATATAATCTTGAGTTAGTATGCATCTACGAAAATGTCATCAGAAAGCTAATAGTTTTATGGTTTACTGCTGCTTTATGTTGCAAGGTCTTGGATATACTTTTAAGAGATTTTTTTTGGAGGCTGAAGGTTGCAAGCTTGCTAGTTTTTTGATTATTATAATTTCTGTTGCATGCTTGATTCTGTGCAACTGCTGGTAAAACTAATATCTTATTTTTTGTAAGTCAAATCAAATATGGTCATCTGTAGTGCATTCTTGCCCTCAGTATAGTTTTAAGGGACCCATGCTTTCAGTGGCTCAAGGTTTTGCAGATACCTGATTTATTGAGCTTCTTAATGATTGACCTATGTAAAATGAGTATTAGTCATGTTTATACCATAGTTACAAGACTCGGACTCGCCTCGGACTCGGCAAGCCAATTTTTGACTCGGACTCGGACTCGGAGCCCAGACTCGGCAAAGACTCGGCAAATAGAAAAACCCAAGAAATTCAGAGATTTTTAAGGATTTAACACTTGTTTCACGCACCCTTTAATAAATAAACCTTAAAGACACAATAACATCATCAAATAGAAATTACTATGATCTCATACACAAACATACATCGATCAAATAAGTATAAACGCAAATTTTAGCTGAAGGAAATAACACATTCAAATATATAAATATTGTCAAATGTATACAAAACTCATGGAATATGAAATCCATGGCATCAAAACAAATATCAAAATTAAAAATACAAGTCTATGGCTCAAAAGAGCTTGCATTACTCATCCCAACATCACGACAAGTCATGTGCTAGTGTCTAAGATAGGTCATAGATGATGATGTAGCCATGATATTTGCTTGCATCTCAATGATTGGTGTGTATATTCAAGTGAGGAATTTATTATTAAAATTTTATTGTAGCCTTCAAGACTGCATGCTTTGTTGTCTAATGTATGGAACAAGATAATCCTTGATTATGGCTTTGACTACAAAAGATGCAAAGATTTGCAACAGGGGATATGTATTTTGTAGGTTTAATGATCATGATTCATCATTGGCCTATAACATGCTTAGACCTATAGTTTGATGAGGTTTTGGGGGAAACACCCTAACAGGATCGAGGGGTAGTGCCCCTTGCGGGGGTCTGGGGGTATAAAGGGGGGGTCTGGGCCGCCCTCTGGGGGGGGGTTTCTCAGGCTTAGGGCGGTCGGGGGGGGTGGCCCGGCATCGAGGCGGCACCTCGGGCGCCTGTCATGGTGGTGGGGTCGCCGCCCACCAAGCCCAAATGAAGACCTTCAAAACCACACAAACCTTCATGGCGCACACCATTTAATTAAAAATTTGTAAATTAAAGATTGCAATTTTTAAAAAAAAAATTACTTCAAATGGCCGAGTCTGAGGCACAAAACTCGGCGAGTCTGCTGAGTCTCGGCGAGTACTCGGCAGCCGAGGCTCTGGGACTCGTTTAGGGTCACTCGCCTCGGGACTCGCGAGTACTCGCCGAGTTTGGGCGAGTCTTGTAACTATGGTTTATACAGTAGTGCACACTACTGAAGATGTTGAGAGTACCCTTGTAGTAAATTAGGGTCACTAGGACTCACCCATGTTCTTCAGCTTTTATATTGATGATGATCTCATCTAAAAAATGTTAGAAGATGTGAGTGGTTGCTTTCTTGTTGGAATTTCTGTTGCCTTTCAGTCCTTTGCTGACTTGTTTCTTTTAATTTTTCCACATAAATATGAGGCTTAAAAAACAACTTGGTATTCTTGGTTCAAATCATGGCGATCATGTCTTACATGTAATCCTTGGAAAGACATATTGTGTCTAAGAAGGAAGCATGAACAATTAATATTACCTGGAAAGAGAAGCTGGTAAATGTTAGAATCTACAGAACATGTATTGACTCAAAATCTAGTGCAAGGATTAGCTAAAATGAAACTGTAAACACAAATGATCAAAGACCAAATTAGGAACATAGAGTTAGTTTTGAGAGGCATGTAAGTGCTGAAGAGACATAGATCTGCAATAAGAGAAATGTTAGAATTGCGAATAAACATGAGACTCAAGATCAAATAATGAACAAAAACACCTTCCACGCAAGAGAGATGCAAACAATAATTTGCTATATCATCAACAAGAAAAACTTATATAATGAACCTCAAGAGCCTTCAAGGAGATTGAGTCAATACAATGAGGATGAGTGCTTTATAAGAGAAACCCTAAATGATAAAGGGATTAGATTATGACAAGCGTCAACATCTTGTGTGATGAGACAAAATGATCTAATAATAGCTCTCTAGTTAACAAAAAAAAAACACTCCTAAGTTTAGTTTAAGTACATGAGAATAAATTAGCCTAATAATCAATTAAAGATTAATTAATTATTAGCTAATGCATGATTACTCTAACATCCCCCTTTAAGATGAACTTAGGGAGAAGCTAAAAAACCCTAAAAAGCAAGAATGCATGATGGGTCTTGACAAACAAGGCCTGATGAGGTACCCATGTACAAACAAAGAAATCTCTCACAACTGGAAAAAAAAGGAAGCCACATGGAAAAAAACTCCTCTCAAAAAAAGAAAAAGGCGAATGAACAATTGAAAAGTCTCAAAATCATTGTCCCAAAACGAATAGGAACGTGAAGAACGACACACAAGAATGAAGAAATTGTAGACAACTATCGAATGATGACTGATATAGTGCTAAAATGAAGAACCTCCTCTAAAACAGATGATGATCAAGATCAAGAAGACTAAATATTTGCATGAGTGCCCCCAATGTCACTATTCAAATCAGATGGCAAACAAAAGCAAACATTTACAACTTAAAGATACAAATGGCACATGATTTGCATGAGTGACCTTAGTGACACTACTCAATATGCAAGATGCAAGTTGAAAATATAGGTACCAATAGTATGAAGAACATTGATCAAGTGAAAATAGTTCGCCTCCAGAAACATGGATGCAAGAGCGTCCATATGGTAAATGCTCCATCTCATCGAAATGCATGGGTAACCAGGCATTTCATACGCCTAGTACATAGGAACAAGAACTAGATACATAGGTCACTTCAAAAATGAACCAAGGAAGCATTAGCACCAATAGTAGAAACCCCTCCATAATGCGGAAAGGGAGAGCCAAGACAGATACACTGAAACCGTGTCACCAAGAAGTGCATGTAGGAGAACCAAGAACATCTGGACGTGCACATGAAAGTACCTGCAAATAAAAGGGCATAAACGCATAAACCAAGAATTATTAGGATTCGATGTTGTCGTGGAATACTCACTTGACAAATGTGTGATGACAAAACGAAAGGCCTACACAACCCCCCATGGCACTTTATAACATAGTGCGAGTACAAAAGGTACAATAGGATGTGTGAAAATCTCCAAAAAAGATGCTTTGGAATGATACTTTATCTCAGTGTGTTTACAAAAGAGAAAGTGCATGCAAAAGATGCTTAAAATGCCCAAATAAGACAAAATGCTAGAAATACATGTAAAACAACTTAAAACAAGTCATCCCATGCAAACAAAAAGTCACCAGGAGTTAAAACGTCCAAGTAATTCACTAGAATGTGAAAACACAAAAAAATGAATAAAATATACTTGGGGAAAAATTTGAAAAAAATGCATGGATAGTTGTGGAGAGCTCTGAAAGACCATTTCGATGTTGTTGGAATCGTGAAAAATGGAGAAATGGGTCAAAAGTTGTGAGCTCAGGGGTGAAAACAACACATTTGATTTTGACAGGCGATAAAATGTACTAGCAACAAAATTTGAGGAAAAGACCAACACCATTGGATAGTGCTTGGAATCAACTTTCTGACGATCTCGTTTGCCTGATTTTGATACCTGAGTGAAAAGTTATCTTGATTTTCTCAATTTTGCTTAATTTGTAAATTTTTTTTAGCCCCCAAGGGTTGGGCGTTGGTCGCCCATGCGACCTTGGGCGACAAATTAAAGAATAGAATTTATAAAAAAAGAATTTAGGGCCCATGCCACTGGCTAAGCGGCGGACAAGAGGCATCGTCAACATTGGCAATGCAGCAGCGTTGCAGTCGCTAGCCGGGCTGCTCAACACGGCTAAGTGTTATTGATAGCACTAAGCGATATTGGTAGCGTTGTAAATAATTTTATTTTTATTTTTGATTTTTTGATAAAAATTGTCGTATAGTGCCATATAAGGCCTTGTGGCAATTTTTTTTTTCCCCTCTGGAACTCTTAACACCAAAATTGGGTGAATTTTATATTAAAATTCATTGAACTGGCCTCCTAAACGCAATGGTGAGGTTCTTTTCATGCCAAAATGCACCAAAAAATTGCCCAGTTCCAAAATCTGCAAAAAAAAACAATGGAGATTCATGATTTGCTCCTATAACCCTAGTTGAGAAAAAAAGCTCAAAACTTGAGAAGGGGTTTGCTGAATCTAGGCTTTGACACCATGTTAGAATTGTGATAAACATGAGATGCAAGATCAAACAATGAACAAAATTACTTTCCACGCAAGAGAGATGCAAAGAATAATTTGTTATATCATCAACAAGAAAAATTTATAGAATGAACCTCAAGAGCCTTCAAGGAGATCGAGAGTCAATACAATGAGGGTGAGTGCTTTATAAGGGCAATCCTAAATGATAAAGGGGTCATGACAAGTGTCAACATCTTGTGTGATGAGACAGAATGATCTAATAATAGCTATCTAGTTAATACGAAAAAACACTCCTAAGTTTAGCTTAAGTGCTTGAGAATAAATTAACCTAGAATAAATTAAAGATTAATTAATTATTAGCTAATGCATGATTACTCTAACAAAAAATAGCATAAAGGAAAGCTTACAATAGTTTAATCAAATATAGAAAAGGAAGGAAAGAGCTACAAGATACAGCCTCATAGTTTCCAAATTTGATGAGGACGAGGAAAGATAGAAAATAAAAAAATAAGGGATTGCCATTGAAGTTTCCAAATCTAAGAGGACAACGAAAAATTAGAATCCCATGAAAGATGGAGAATGTGTGAACTCATTATCCTATTCTACCTAAGTAATAAAAAAAAGAAACTACCTTAGTAATAAGAAAAGAAACTAGCTAAGTAATCATAATAAATAGATGCAATATCACTTAAGGTAGAAAATATTCAAGGTGAATAAAATATTACACCAACACCCTCCCTTAAGTATAATGTAGGAGGGAAAAAAAGGTTTCAACAACGAGGCTTGATGAGGTAGTAATGAGACTCACTCGGACTCGCCTAGACTCGACGAGTCCCAAGTTGAGTCACCTCAATCGAGTCTGGGGGATTCGGGCTCAGACTTGGTCGAGTCTGGACGAGTCCTGGAGAGACTTGCCGAACTTGCCGAGTTCAGGTGAGTCCCATTAGGTAGACTCGCGTTGCCCCTCGACCTCGTTGGGGGTGTTGCCCACAAACCCCCACAAAGGGTGTTTCCCCTCAACCTCGATGGGGGTGTTGCCCCCAGACTCCCACGAGGGGCGGTTCCCCTCAACCCCATTGGGGACAATGCCCCAAGACCTTCGCAAGGGGCGCTACCTCTTAACCCCATTGGGGAAATTGCCCTCAAACTTGAGATTATGGCTATTGCATCATGCAAGACCTATCATAGACGCATTTGTAGGAAGGATGCAAGCTCCTTTGAGCCATAGACTTGTAGTTATTGTTTTGATATTTCATATTTGTTTGGAACATTTGATGTCATGGATTTCATATTTCATGAGCTTTGTATACATTTGAGTCTTTGACTATATATCTAAGTGTGCTGTTTCCTTTTGCAGCTCAGCTACAATTTGCGTTTATACTTATGTGATTGATGTATACTTGTGTATGTGATCAAATTTGCTTCTATTTGGTGATGTTATTGTGTCTTTAAGGTTTATTTAATAAGGGGTGCATGAAACAAGTTTTAAATCCTTGAACTCTAAATTTCTTGAGTTTTTCACTTTGCCGAGTTTGCATCGAGTTTGCGCCAAGTCTGGGCATCGAGTCCCGAGTTTCGAGTCGGGTCACCCTCGCTGAGTCTGAATCTCGTTACTATGGATGAGGTACATATATACATAAAGATCTCTCATAACCAAAGAAAATGGTAAAACCCATAGGAAAAAACTCACACTCAAAAACATGATGGGAGAGCAAACACTTACACTTTGGAGAAAAATGGAAGAAAACATATTCTTACACCATTGGTAACTAAGGAAGAAGAGATAGGAAGTGCTCCAAGGACGTTGCTAGTGACAAGAAAGCAATTTTTGAAGGTGATTAAGGGGGAAAAACTATGCTTTGCAGTGGTTCCAAGGTGCTACAGGTAGATGCAACAACTGACAGTGGTGACTTGCGTTTAGAAGTAAAGGGGCTGCTTAAAGAATTTGATGAAATTGTGCCCAAAGAGTTACTTCAAATGTATATGATAGAGTTTTATAAGCATTTATATGCTGTACGCCCCTTCTCATCTGTCTAGAAATTTTCTTTAAAAAACTTAAAAACACAAGAAGATAAGCAAAATACTATAGGGCTTTGGTTGGAGCCAGCTGGGCTCATCACAAAAAAGCCTTAGCTCATGCATAATACCAGTTGTGTTAGCACCAAAAAAGGATGGTGAATGGAGGATGTGCATAGACTCAAGAGCCATCAACAAAATAATTATTAGGTATCTGTTTCTTTTACCAAGAATGGATGATCTCATGGATTGCTTAGGGAAGGCTAAGTATTTTACTAAAATTGATTTAAAAATTGGGTATCACCAAATTAAAATAAGACAGGGTGATGAGTGGAAGACTGGTTTTAAGACCAAGGAGGGGTTGAATGAGTGGTTAGTAATGCCCTTTTGATTAACACATGCACCTAGCACATTTATGCAGTTAATGAACAAAGTGTTGAAACCATTTTTAGGAAAATTTGTGATTGTTTATCTTGATGATATTCTGATTTTTAGTAACAGCAGGGAAAAATCTCTAATGCACATTAGGCAAGTGTTGCAAAGACTCAAGGAGGATAATTTGTTGGTGGATTTAAATGTAGATATGACATCATGGATGGATTATTTCAGACATGATGGTTTGTTATTCAAGGGACAACAACTATGCATACCCTAAGGGTCAATGAGGCAAAATAAAGAGAAAAACATTGTGGTGGTTTACCAGGACGTTTTGGAGCTAATAAGACCATCTCACAACTTACTGAAAGATACTAGTGGCCAAGGATGAGGGGAGAAATCAGAAAATTTGTGCAAGGATGTCAGGTTTGTCAATATGCCAAACAAGGGAGTCAAAATATCAGACTAAATCAGCCATCATCCATACCGGAGAAGCCATGGGGTGATATAAGCATGGATTTTGTGTTTGGACTACAAAAACACAGCAAGGTAAGGATTCTATTTTTGTGGTTGTTGATAGATTTTTGCAAATGCATCACTTTATAGCTTGCAAGAAGATAAATGATGCCACACATGGAGCAAATTTATTTTTCATGGAAGTTGTTAAATTACATTATTTACCAAAAAGTATAGTTTCGAATTGTGACACTAAGTTTGTAGGACATTTTTAGAGCACATTTTGGAAGAAGTTAGGTATTGATTTAAAGTTTAGCTCTGTATATCATCCTCAAATGGATGAACAAACCAAAGTTGTTAATTGAAGCTTAGGAAATTTGCTAATATGTTTAGTTGGTGACAAGCCTAAGCAATGGGATTTGATATTGCTTAAAGCTGAATTTGCATATAATGATTCAGCCAACAAAGGTACAGGTAAGACTCCATTTCAAATTGTTTATGGATATAGCCCTAGGGGTATTTCAGATTTAAGGGAGCTTGCAAAAACTGAGGGATATAAGAGAAGTGCTGAAGGAGAAGAATTTTCCAAACATATGCAAGATTTGCACCAACAATTTAAGGAAAAACTTAGTTGGAGCAGCCAACGGTACAAAGAGAAAGTAGACTTGAAGAGAAGAGAAGAATTTTGAAGTGGGAGATTTGGTACTTGCACACCTGCGAGAAGAAAGATTTTCAAGCCATATCTATATAAAAAGCTCAAGTGGAAGAAGATTGGACTATGCAAAATCATCAAGAAATTTTCTCCAGATGCTTATGAATTGGAGCAACCTACAGGTTTGGATGTCTCTCCAATTTTTAATGTTTTTGATTTATATACCTACCATGGAGAGACATCATAGTAGCAAGAAAATGAGGAAACAACACTAGAAAAATGGATGGAACATCTACCCAAGAGAGAACCAAAGGAGATTAAATGCATTTTGGATTCTAGAGTGGTTAGGAAGACTAGGGGAAAATAATACAATGAATACCTAGTGAAATTGAAGAATAGACTAGCGGAGGATGCCACTTGGTTAAGCCCAACAAAGCTAGTCATTCCAGTTAGCCCGTAACAACATAGTTTTTAACCCACAACAACTAGTTTGTAACTGATGCAAGAGAGCTTGCCTGCAACTCTCTGCATATCAAACCTCACACAAATATTTGAAGAAATAAATTAAACAAAACACCAAAAATCAGCAACCCAAGCAATTCTTTATTGGCTTAATAGCGCTTGCAATCATTGTGCA
This sequence comes from Sequoia sempervirens, assembly GCA_007258455.2. Lineage (NCBI taxonomy): Eukaryota > Viridiplantae > Streptophyta > Pinopsida > Cupressales > Cupressaceae > Sequoia > Sequoia sempervirens. Next base: position 56,075 of record VDFB02351766.1, read on the forward strand.
ATACATATAATGGAAGGGAGATACAAAGGCAGCCCTGAGGACTGATATTAGATGAAAAATCAGAGATGAATGTCTTGCTACAGGCAAGATTAACAATCATAGGTATGCATACAATCCACCTTCCAATTCTTGCAATCTCCTTCCTGCACCTGCACACAAATTTTGGAAATCATAACATACATTCACCAATGTCTACAACAAAGTTTTGCTACTGATTTTTGCCTTCCAACAACAATCTCCAAGTCTGAAAATGTCTCCCAGGAAGATGCTACGCCCAAGACTCCTTGCCAAAATCTGGAACCAATAATCAATAATACCCAAAAACAATTGACCAAAACAATACCAATACCTCCAACAAAATCCACTACACCAAATCCCACACCCCCTTCTTGGAAAAATCAGTTACAAACAACAAATGCCCTCTTCTCAACTCCCGATGCATGTTGAACTCATCTCCTGTCAGGCAAGCCACCACAAGCCAACACTATCAGTCCTCAATTCTCCAATTTGAATTGCCAATTCAAATTTGCAACTGCACTCAGCCTGGGCATCCAAATCATGCCTGTAGCATGATGCTCAATAATTACGAAGTCAAAAATTCCTCCACTCCCAAAATCCAATGCCCAACTTGCCTTTTTTGGCAATTAAAATTAAAATAATATTAAATCAGGCACACTTCCCAAGGTGAAATTCAAACCAAAATATGTTCAACTCAATTAATCTGATTTTTGGACTCAACAATATTAAAATCACTCCAAAATATCCATAAAAATAAATCCACAACAAAATTTGAACAAAAATCAAACTTTGCCAGTTGGCTGGCAACCATGGATGCACCTGCACACCCACGGTAGAAGAAAAGTGACCCTGTCACTTCTCAAGAGGGTAACCAAGGCGAATAACCTTAGCTTCAAACAATCAAGATGAATCTTTTACAAGTCTTCCAAACCATTTTACCGAATACTCCATATACTGCTTCTTCCTTGTACTCTTACTTTGCTGTCCAAGATTGTCTCAATCTTCTCTTTCTTTGAAGTAGGTGCTGGTGTATGTAACTGTTCACTTGCTGTACCTTCATCACTTTTAGCCTCATGAAACTTTGTTAGATTAGAAATATTAAAAATAGGTGAAATATTAAGCTCACTTGGAAACTCTACTTCATATGCATTACCTGATTCATGTCTACTCACAATTTTGCAAGGCCCAAATTTCTTCATTTTCTACTTGTTGTAAGTACCCATTGAAAATCTTTCTTTTCTTAGATGTACCGTTATCTCATCACCAACCTGAAACTCCTTCTGTCTCCTCTTCAAATCAGCCCTAAACTTATACTGAAAATTCATTTTATTGATGTGATTCCTTACCTCTTCATGTTTGCTTTTTAGGTGATCAGAAAAGTCCTTTGCTTCTGCACTTTTCTTTTCAACATTATCAATCCTTTTCAAATCTGAAACAACTCTTGGGCTGCTGCCATAAACTATTTGGAATGGAGGTTTACTTGTACTTCTATTCATCGAGTTGTTATATGCAAATTCTGCTCAAGGTAGAATCAAATCCCACCCCTTTGGCTTGTCTCCAACTAGGCATCTCAACAAATTACCCAAGCTCCTATTTACCACCTCTATTTGGTCATCTGTTTGAGGATGGTAGGCTGAGCAAAACTTCAAATCTATCCTTAGCTTCTTCCATAATGTCCTCCAAAAGTATCCCACAAACTTTTTGTCTCTATCCGAAACAATGCTCTTCGGAAGACCATGTAGCTTCACTACTTCCCTGAGAAACAACTTTGCAACACGCACAACATCATTAGTCTTTTTACATGGAATGAAATGAGCCATCTATGAAAATCTATCTACCACCACAAGTATTGAGTCATATCCCCTTTGGGTCCTTGGCAAACCAAGAACAAAGTCCATACTAATCTCTTCCCATGGCCTCTTGGGTATCGATAAAGGCTAATATAAACCCGTGTTTTGACTAGTCCCTTTTGCCACTTGACAAATAATGCAACTTTGCACATATTTTCTGATATTTTGCTACAACTAAGGCCAATAATATTGTTTTCCAACAAGTGCTATGGTTTTATCAATTCCAAAATGCTCTGCAAGTCCTCCACTATGTTTTTTTTTAACCAAATTCATTCTCATTGAACTTTTAGGAATGTACAATTGATTACCTTTGAACAACATACCATCTTGGATTAAATAATCCAACCACTTGGTCTTATCAGCTGCAATAGGCTCTTTGCAAGCCTTCCAAGTCTCTCCAAAATTTGGATCCTCTTCATACAACTCCTTCAACTCATTAAATCCAACAACCTCAACCTGCATTTCAATCATCAAACCTTGCCTTCTACTCAATGCATCTACAACCCTGTTAGACTTCCCACTTCTATGCTTTAAAACAAATGTGTAACTTTGTAAAAACTCTACTCATTTCATATGCCTCTGATTTAACTTCCATTGACTACTCAAATCTTGAAGTACTTGATGATCAGTAAACAAAACAAACTCCTTAGGCAAAAGATAGTGTCTCCACTTTTCAATGCTTGCACAATAGCATAAAATTCCTGATCATAAATTGAATATTTTCTTTTAGCTTCATTTAACTTCTCACTAAAGTAAGCAATGGGTTTACCTTCTTGACTTAGGACAGCTCCACTTGCATTACCACTTGCATCACAATTAACTTGAAATACTTTGCTAAAATCTGGATTCAGAGACGCCCTCAATTTTTCTGTAATTTAATACCTTGAACATACCAGCACAATTTCTGAATAACAATGGCAACAATCACCTAGGGAGTATCTTCCAATCCTGAAGAAGATATTTCTCATGGAGGTTTCCATCTCCACAAAGTTCAGAGAAACAACTACAAAAACTCTCTCCAAAAAAAATTCTCTGCATAAGGAAAGGAATTGCCAAACTTTGCTTTCCAGCCTCTCCAAATGTAACTCCCCCACTCTTTCTTGAAAATACTTTCAAAATTAATCTTTTAAAAGAAAAAAGATGTCACTTCTAATTCACACCCCTAAAAGATTAATTTTATTCTTTTTTTAAATTAAATCCCATATAACTTCCTTTTAGCGATATTTTAAATAACACAAAGTTAAGTAATAAATTTAACTTAAGAACATTAGCGTTAAATAAAAATATTGCTTTACCATTATATTTTGAGAGGGGACATTGCATTTTTTCTTTATCAATTTTTGGACACAGTTTGGTTTTGAGATTAAAATTTTAAATACAACCTTGGAGTGACTTACTGTTTTTTTTCCTGGTCATTCAACTAATAGTTTTAAGTTTTCTCTCTATACTTTATAAGCTCATCATTGAAATGGATCCCAAAATCTTATATATGGTTTGCTGATACTGTGTTCATTTTGGTTCTTGCAGTGTGTTGTGGAAGAAGTTCAAGGCCCAAGCCAAGCCCGCACTCGTAAAGAGCGCTTCATATCTGGGTTAGCTGCTTAATCATCATGTGGATTGACACTAATTCTTTGATGCATACTTTCTAGTATCACTAGCCGTAAAAAGTTAAAATGAGAGAGGGATCACATGGTTTAGGGCATTCCAAGAATGTGTTTTTAAGTGGCAAAGAGATGCAAAGTGACAATGGTATTAGGGTAAATGATCCGTAGTTAGCATAGATATTTTGTAGCTAATTCACCAGCACAAATTCTATTCAGCTTCCATATGAAGCTTAGATGATTGTACGACCACCCCCTTATGAATTTCCTTAAGACAACAATTTATTTATGTGAAGAAAAAAGTTGTTAAGTACTGTAAATAGAAGAAATTACCATAGAATTGTAACAAACCAAGTAGCAAAAATGCCACAAGAACAGAGCTTTGAATATGAAGTTCCTTTGGAGAATACATTTTTGGAAGAAACTCTGAAAGAGTAAGTAATTTGCCTTTTCTTTCCAGTATCTCCTTGCAGAAACTCCCTGGTTTCACAAGGTCTTAAAGTATACATACACGATGTCTACAGTATCCTACAATTTTTGCCTTTTCTTTCCGGTATGTTGTTTCAATCTTACATACTCACTGCTTTCAGGTCTTCAAGTATAGATACATGATGTCTACAGTATCCTACAGTTGCAAGTGCTGAACCACTTGCTGCAATGTACTCTCGTAGATTTGTAACTCTTTAACACGCTCTACAATCATAAATTTCACACTCTTTTATGCATAAGAGAAAACAACTAAGGAAATAATGAATGGCTTAACAATAACCCTCTTAAGCTTCTCTGATCATAATTCAACAAGGAAGGTTTGAGCAAGAATCCTAAAAGCTAAAGAACTAGAAGATACACCATTTTCAGTACTGTGCCTGTTCCTTTCCCTCGTGCAAAACTGCCTTGCCTGTCTGATGCAAGGATGCCAAAACTGCTACAAGACATCTGAAACTGCATTGGTATAATCAAAACACCCACCCTATTGTTTCTGACAGTTTTGTCATCAGAAAAATTGTATGTAGTTTCAACTGTCTCTCAGGAAACTATTTCAATTGGTTTTGATTCCAAGGTGTTTGAATCACCTCAGAACCATGTACAATATCTGTAGACCCCTGCACATCTTGCATTCATTGTTTTTTTTCTGAGAATTATCAGAGTATAATTGTTTGAGAATGTTTCAAGTTACATGCATAGTTGTTTTGACTAAAGATAGAAAATGGTGGCTTAGTAAGTTAATCTTACTAGTTTTCTTATGATCCAATTCAGATCAATCAATGGTAAAATAAAAAAGGGACCTTATTGATGTCCATAATTGGTAACAATTAGCCAATGGGGTCATGGAGGTCAATATTTGAGACAGTACGAGTTTCTAGTTTTATTAGCCATGAAAAGACACATGCAACATATATCCTCTGTCAGCACATTCTTAACAAGCACGAATCATCAACAACTTTCACAATCTCCATTTTCTTGCATAGTCATCTTCCTTAGCCACTTCACTTCATTGTTTTGGAATTAAAATTGGCAAACCCTCGACAAAGAATAGGGAAGCTGTCTGGGGTTGAGCAAATCGTTTGTCGTGCCAAACTCTCTGTTGGGTGTTGAGCGTTAGGCGTTGGGCTCGACGCATACCTTGTCTTCTATGTTGCTTGTTAGTGCCTATAGGGGGTCAGACAAATTGCATGCCGAAGAGGAGGCACTAAAACTGTTGCAACCCTGCCACTTTATTCTATCTGGGGTGGGCTTTGTTGATGTTATTAGACAGCGTCGGTTGTCACTTCCAGCCAATCTCTTTTTACTCTATTGAATAAATTAAATAATAGCCAATGGCTATTTAATTTATAAGAGACTTCAATTTATGAAAAGGCACAATTTATGAAGAGGCTCGAATTAAGGAAGAAATGTTTTTATTTAATGAGGCCGACATCCATTCATGAAGGGATGCGATTTCTAGAAGCCAACTTCATGAGATTTAGAGGCACATCTTTTATTGGAGGCCGACATGAACAACTTGAAGGGATGTGTCTCTCATTCACTTGTATATAGACACATTGATCCATTGCATTGTATCATCCTTTATTCATTCATTCATATCCACCACAAGTTCAAGTTTCTCAAGTGCGAATTCATCTTCAAGTGCAGATCGATATTGTTAAAGGCTGAGTCTATCATTGGTGAATTTACATCATTGTGCTACTGTGAATTGCATCAGATTGTGCTGCATACTCTTGGCCTCATTATCAGCCTCTATTGTAAAGGAGACTCTCTTTGTGATTCAATATATAAGTGATATATTGTTGCTGGGTTTTTCTCCCTCAAGTGGAGGGTTTTCCCAGGGTATCTGCTGTGTCATTGTGTTGATTTTTCAGTTAAATTTCTGTGCTCTAATCTGATCTTTAAAACTAACATGGTATCAGATCGGGTTTGAAGAAGATCTTGATCAGATTTAGTATTGCAGCGATACTCTTTATTCTCTTTCTCATCGTTGATTACTTCTATCTCTTTGTCAAGATGGTGAATGGTCTCAAGATTGAGGATAGACTTGAGGGAGCATCAAATTTCACATCTTGGAGATTCAGAATTATGCTCACCTTGGAGGAAAATGAATTGGCAGAGTTCGTGGAGAGCAAAGTCTCCGAGCCTATGGATGAGGAAGAGAAGGTTCAATGGAAGAAGAAAGATATTAAGGCGAAGAAGATGTTAGTTGATTCCGTGAAGGATCATATTGTTCCTATCGTCTCCAAGTTGAAGATGGCGAGAGAGATGTTTAAAACTTTGGAGGAGATGTAGGGAATCAACAACACAAGCCGGGCACTTGCACTGAAGCAAAACTCCATCATGTCAAGATGGCAAAAGGAGAATCTGTTATTGCTTACTTCATGACGATTTCCGAATTGAGAGATCAAATCTCTACTATTGGTCATGTTGTTGATAAGGACTTGACCATGCTTGCCCTTAATGGTCTTCCTTCATCTTGGGAGTCTTACGTTCAAGGAATCAATACAAGATCGAAACTTCCCAAGTTTGATCATTTGAGGGCGGATTGCATTCAAGAAGAGTCTAGATTGGCTGCGAGAGGTATTGGTCAAAGCTCCACTAATGAAGACATTCATGTTCTCGCCACTCAATCCTCGAAGAAGAAAGGGAAAGATGGGAAGAAAGGATACTTCAAGAGGAATAGAGATAAATGAGCTAATGGTGCTCCCGCATTCAAGAAGAAGAGGGACCTCTCAAAAGTTCAATGTTTTAGATGTGACAAGTATGGTCACTATGCAAAGGATTGTCCAACCAGGCCTAAGCACCAGGCTACCATTGCAGATGTTGATGAAGTCTCTCCCAAAAGGATTCATGTGAATACTTATCCTATTCGGCATTGTCAAGAAATGTACCTACCGACACCAACACTTGGTTGATTGATAGTGGTGCCTCTCGCCACATCACCAGATTTAGGGAGAATCTAACTAATTTGGTGGAGAGAGATTCTAGTGAACAAGTCATTATTGGAGATGATGCTAGTTACTCTGTGAAAGGAATTGGGACCTCCACTCTGCACTTGGATTCTGGCATTTCCCCGCAATTGAGTGATGTTCTATTTGTTCTAGGCATCAAACAAAACCTTGTTTCCATTTCAGCCTTGGAAGACAAGGGGTACCAAGTTGCATTCTCAAAAGGCAAAGTTCTTGTGTGGTCGAAGAACTCAAACTTCAAGATTGCTCGGGTGATTGGAGTCAGACATGAGAGCCTCTACAGGCTATGCACTCATCCACTTCATGCTCTAGTGCATGATTCTTCAAGTTTGTGTGAACTTTGGCATCAAAGATTGGCTCACTTTCACTTTCGAGCTCTACCTATCATGGAGAAGATGGTCACGGGCCTTCCGATGTTCAACCAGGAGCACGAAGGTACTTGCAGAGGTTGCGTTTTGGGTAAGAATACAAAAGGTCCATTTCATAGTAGAGAAAGTAAATCCAAATGTATTCTAGATCTTATTCATTCTGATTTATGTGGTCCAATGTTTGTTGCTTCTTCGAGTGGTTTCTTGTATTACATCATTTTTATTGTTGACTACTCTAGAAAGACTTGGATTTATTTCTTGAAATCTAAAGAATTTGAGGAGGTATTAGAAAGGTTCAAGGAATTCAAAGCTTAGGTAGAGAACCTCTCCAGAAAGAAAATAAAAGTTTTGAGATCCGAACAAAGGAGAGTACACTTCTGACAGCTTTCGTAACTTTTGCATTGAAGCTAGGATTAAGAGGGAGTTCTGTGTCCCTTATAATCCTCAACAGAATGGTGTTGTTGAAAGGTAGAACGGATCTATTGTGGAAGCAGCCAAAGCCATGATTCATGACCAAGATCTGCAAACCTTCCTTTGGGCTGAAGCATCCAGGATAGCTGTCTATGTTCAGAATAGAAGCCCTCACCGAATCTTGGAGACCATGACTCCTGAAGAAGCATTCATAGGAGTAAAACCAAAAGTAAGTCATTTGAGGATCTTTGGATGTCCAGTGTATGTTCATGTACCAAAGGACAAGAGAACAAAGTTGGAGCCTTCTGGAAAGAAGGGGATATTTTGTCAGAACCCTGGTGGTTCTCTGTTTCAAACCCTAATTGTTTTTTGTATTGTTTTTGCAAATTTTGGTTTTTTGTGATTTTGAGGGTTTTTTGACAAAATAATAAATGCTGCGATTTTTCTAAGAAATTGCAAATAAAATCTAAATAAATTCAATAATGCAATTTTATGCTCAGATCTTGCTCAAATATGATAGGCGCCTCAATGTATTTAACTTCCAGAGCAATTACAATAATAAATATGGAGCTATAAATGAAATACAATCAATTTATTGAAGAAAAACCTGATTTCTCTTAATGGCGGCTGTAATAAATGCTGATGGTACGGCCAGAAATAATAGAGAGTCTTCAGGCTCGAAAAAACCATGCAAAAATCTCCTGTAGACCAAGGCGCTCAAGATCCAGTCGCCAGTATCTGAGGAATAAATGCGTTGCTCCAGAGAAATAAAGGTACGACCTTGCTGGTACGACCATGTACAGCAATGAATTAAGAAGTACGGCTTCTTGTAATATGTGCCAGAACACTGATAACTAATCTCTGCTCAAGTCGCCCCTGTCTGCTGATGATTATCTCTGAAAACCTCTGCCAAAATGGATGAATAAGCACAATTTGTGATCTCTGTGTGAAATCACCAAGTGCAAGCTTCAGCTGGTATTTCACAGCCTCAGTCTGTCTGATCTCTGAAGAGTTTTCGTTCTCCAGAAACGATCGTCTGCTAGAAACCCTAAGGTTTGCAAACTCCAAAGCTCAGATGCAAGAAGACAAAATTGAATAATAAACATGATAGTTCGATTTTGCCTGTGAAAGGTATATATTGCCTTGAAGGAAAATTCGACCCAAATCTCCTTTAAAATAATCATTTAAATTAATGATTTAATTTGCACTTTTGACTTAGGAGAAATAATTAATTATTGGCGTCTCCTTTTTAATGAATATAAATACTCATTAAGTCACCTTTTAATAATATATTATAAAGTATAATTAAATACTTTATAATTAAGCCAAATAATTAAATATTTAAATATTTCAATAAAGTGACTTTAATATAAAGTCAAATTATTAAATATTTAATAATCCATTAAATACTCCTTATTTCTCGAGTCAAATCAACCAAAGCTGGGTGGAATTAAGTGAATGGCTGAACCGGTGCCACTTGAGAAATAGGTACTTCGACCCTAACTTTTCTAAAATAGAAAGTTTCACGAAAATAACTCATTGGAGATTTTTGCGAGGGCCCAACTGATCCACAGCTGGCTGGGCCTGGAAACAACTGAGCAGGCTCAGGATGATCCCCTCGCACACTCTGTCGACCCTACAGGGATGAAATGATAGGTAACCTTGTCACCGGTGATGGCGACTAGGATGGGGACATGACATATTTATGGGTTATAATTGAAACATCAAAAGCCTATGGGAATCTACATTCAGACCCGAGTTGATCGAGATCACGGTAGAGATGTCATTTGAAATTTACATTCAAAAGATCTAGGGTACTCATATGGAGATTATTAATGAAAGAGTCTCGGAATATGGAAGTTGACCATGCTCCTGAGATTCAGAGGGAGGCTCCTGAACCTAAAGAAGATGATGATCCAGTTGAGCCCTTGGAACCTACTGATGGGCCTACAGATATTGTGATTGGAAGGAAAATACCTCTTTGGGCTAGGCAAACAATGCAGGAGGTAGAAAGGTTTGCAGCCCTGAGAGGAACCTTCAGAGAAAATAAGCGACCTCACAAGTTTTCGAGTTATGTAGCCTCAATGAGTCAAATTATTGAGTCAGAGCCTTCCAGTGTTGAGGAGGCTTCTAGTCAACAGATTTGGAGAGATGCTATATCAAAAGAGTATCAGTCCATTCTCAAGAATGATGTATGGGACATCGTACCTAGATCTGAAGGAAAATCTGTTGTTTCTTCTAAATGGCTCTTCAAGATCAAGCATGCAACTGATGGGAGCATTGAGAAGTACAAGGCTAGATTCGTGGCTAGAGGGTTTTCACAGAAAGAGGGAGTTGACTATGAAGAAACATTCATTCCAGTTGCTCATTATACTTCTGTCAGGACAATCATTGCTATTGCTGCATCTGGAGGATGGAAGACAAATGGATGTAGAGACAACTTTTGAATAGATTATGTCAGCGAGGAAAGAAGTATATAATGAGCATCGAGTGGATTTGGGGAATTTACATGGGAAGAGTCCTCATGTTCTGCGGTAGAAAAGGCCTTGTATGGTCTTAAAAAGCGGGGCTCCTAGGTGCTGGTACAAAAGAATTGTCGTTACATTTGTTGGCGTAACAACTAGCACCTCTGGAGTAAGAGTTGGTACGGACAGCTATGCACACTATGCAATGAGTGCTCTTCAAATTAGGAGGGGAAGCTCCCTCGTTGTGCTTGACAAAAATGTTTTGAAAAGGAAAGTATATTAAACTAAATCCTGTCTTTTTGTTTCAGCTGTAGAGGTACAAGGCTTTCTCAAAAACTTCTATACGTTGCAGCTGAGTATTTTCTGGTTTCGCAGATCACTAACTACAACTAGGCTTAATTACTTAAAATCTATCCTGTTTCCTCAAGAAAAACAGAGCATGAGGAAATGGAGCAAGGATGACTATCTGACGATAAACAAGTATAGATTCTCAACTTGAAGGCAAGGTGGCACATCTATCAACTCAATCTAAACTAGTTTATTGGAAACAACAACAAACGATAAACTGAATACAGATTTTCTACTTGAAGGCAAGGTGGCACAACTATCAGCTTAATTTGAATAAGTTTATTATTCACACACATCACATGATAACCAAGTACAGACTCTCTACTTGAAGGCAAGGTGGCACAACTATCATCTCAATCTGAACAAGTTTATTGAACACAAAACAACTTTGATCTAACTAAGGAAAGAATTCACCATTATAATTGCATGAAACCCTATGTGGCATAACAATTCATCATAATAGTGAAAACGCATGAACAGATACAAAAAGAGCAATATTGAGGGCAAGGTAGGCACAACATATATTTCTCTCTCGTGCAAAAGTTATGTACAAATGAGCAAAGCTCTTATTTATAGACATTGAAAGGTGTAGGGAACCCTAAAATCACCTTGAGTCAACTACAGTCTTGCAATGCATGCAAGATTTATTGCTAAGCCCTAATAAAGCAAACTATACAGTTAACTGGAAAACTACCATCGAGTTAACGAAACATCTAAATCTAAAAATGGACAATTGTGCAAGCATACCGTCCTTGAGTAAGCATGTTAGCTGGAAGACTACCATTAGTTAGTGGAAAACCTAAATAAAACTCAAGTAAATAAAGCTGATCTCAGAATAGATATGCATGCGATGAGACAACGAGTTAACTTGAAAGGGTAACGCCAAGTTAACTCCTGTGTATAAAGTCTATTCTGAGAGGTGGGAACTGAAGTCTACTGATCGTGATCTCGAGCAGTCAATCCCTCAATGAGATTGTTAACTGCATCACTATCTAGAGCTTTGATACTCTGTCGAAGAATGCTATGCCTGCGCAGCATGTCCTCACTAACTGTGATTTGGGACTGAAGTTCGCCCCTACTCTGTAATGTCCCCATTATTTCGCGAGCATCAGAGTCATTGGATTAGCCTATTATGTCGATCCTCGTAGGCTAGTGGTTCTAGATAGAGGGTCACTTGAACGGGCACTTGGTCGGTTAAAGGCAGTATTGGTATTCGGAGTGTGGTGTCGTGGTGATTTTGCGCGTTTGGTGCGTAATTGGAGCTTATGATATTGATCATCACCATTTATTTCACGTACTCAGGGTTGGGGACCATGTGTCTATTTGTTAAAGGGGTCACTTTATATTTTGCTGTTACTATTCATCACTAAAGTGGAAAAAGTAACAACTTAAGTGAATAGTAACTTTTTTTTTTTTAATGAATAGTGTTTTTCAAGTTAAAATTATAAAAGGAGCTTGAGAAGTTCGAACTTCTTCATGCATGGATATATTTTGTTGAATGAAGTTTGAAGTGTGGAGTTGTGGAAGAGAGAAACTAGGGTTTCTCAATTTCAGCAGTGGGTAAGCCTGGTTTGGGGCTTGTAGTTAGGTTTTGGCATCTTGAAGGTGTGAAAGACCACCTTAAAGTGCTGGTTATTTTCTTGTTGCTGCATTTGGAGCCATATTTTGCTGATTACAAGTTGTTGGAGGCATCTTCTGGAAGGGTTTTTGCTGCCAGCATCTCCATTCGCCATCTAGAGGTAGTTATTTGCATTTTGGAAGATTTTGAAAGCTGATTTTAACATCTACAGCCAGCCACCATCATGTGAGGGTTTCTACATCTTCTAGCAAGAAAAACGCCTTCATATTGTTGATGCTTTCTTTCCTAAAAGGGGTGCCCTCTTATTTAGAAGCTTTTTCATCAAGAAATCGGTAGGGGAAGTTTGTCATTTAATTTGTATGAGCATTTTGGTGGGCGCGGGTACTGTAGCAAGCACTGTTCACAGTGCATTTTGGCTGCAAGTTTGTTTTTAGTTGAAAATGGTGTCTCATTCCAAAATGTATGAAAGATATATAATTTTAGCACTCTATTGTAATGAAGCAAGTCTCTTAACTAGTGTATTGAGTTCCTTTGAAGTTATCCTTTTAAGTTTAGTTTAATTTGAGTTCTTTATATGCATATGGTTGTAAGGAAATTATTGAATCATTGGCATCAAACCACAAAAACACAAAAAACAAGAAACAACAGATTACAAACCAAAAATCAGTCCTTTAAACGAAGTGAAATCAAATCATCAGTGAGCACGGTTCGTCACAGTGGTAGAAAAGTGGTAGCAGAGTGGTTCAACGGAGCGTTGGCTCATCACATACTCCTTGTTGCTTCATCGAACAACGTTGACATGACTGTAAGCTGATTAATCTTACAACCAACGGTCTCCCCACTGAAAATAGTATGAGCGAGTGCTTGGAGCTCTGACTGTACATCTGTAAGCTCAACATATGCACCACCCTCAATCTGATATCGGCACGGTAAGCGAGATACTAAAGTCCTCACAAACCGGAGTGCACTAGTGACGTGCTCTCTACTCTCAGCCAACTCTGACGCCATAGTCTCCTCTATCTTTGCCTTGAAAACCAATTGTGTTTTCCAAGAGTAGATAGTCTCTTTATCCTCTGCATCTGTGACTGATTCATATGCCATACTCAGGTGAGCAATCATAATCTCATCTCGGGGTCTGTTAATTGCCATGTCTCGCTCCTCATCCTAGAGACGAAGACGGAGCTCTCGTGCATTGTACCGCAACTGATATACTTTGTGAGCATAGAACGGCCTCTAGCAACGAACTCCTCCTCCCACTCATCCAAACGCTTGCCATATGCAACTAAGTGATTAAGTTGACCTTGTTCTGCTGGAGGCTCAAGCATCGGCGGGAGTGTGGAAATAGCATCTGACCTGTGTACAAGGCTAGAAATATACTGACGAAGCTATCTGATTTCAGCCTTGAGGGCTGCCTTATCCTCTTTGTCTTTCAGTATTCTATCCCTGGCACTGTCTGTAGCAACTTGTAGAAGATCAACCTGAGTTTGGCGTGTGCTACGACCAAGGTTGACTGTGATAACCTCAAAGTCCTGAGATTCCAACTCGTCCAAGCTCTTCCCCTGTGGAGGTATAGCAGTCTCGACGACGATCTCCATATCGGTATTCCTCTCCATGTGGACCATGTTCTTGATCCTCTTGTCTGGCGCATCCTGGTAAACCTGATCAAAATCTAAATGATTAAGGATATAGGATGGCTGCCTCCTCTTCCTTCCCAGCTGAGACTCAATCCAAGACTGATCTCGGCTAATACTACTGGAAGTGTCTGTACTAGCAACAGGTGGCTGTGACGAGAGCGAATATGTAGAAGCACCACTGCGAGATGGAGAATCTAAATCCAATTCAATATGAATTGGGGCTGGTGACTGCTTCGGAACTGGTGTAGGAACTTGAGGCTGAACCTCAGGCACTGGCGGACTCTGAACTGGCCTCTGAACTGGCTCTGTGATAGGCTGTCTGTCAGGCTCCGTGTGTGTATTAATAGCAAGCGCCTTGCCTTTTGAATTGTTTGGCGCTTGACCTTTCTTAGGAGGGTTACTTCTTTTCTTCTGTTTGGGTTTTGACGAAGAAGGTAGTGAAGGATTCATCACTATTGGCGGCTCTGCTCTAGGAACACTTACCCTCTTGGTCTTCTTGCTGTCAAGGTAAAGTATACTGTTTTGAATAACTCTACTTGACCTCTCTTTTACCGTTGCGTACTCCTTGGCATACCAATCAACTGTTGGCAACGACTGTGTGTCGACCTGCTCTCTGAAAAACTGAGGAAGAACTTCTCCCTCATCATCTGATAAACCTCCCACATCTTCTGATAAGAAAACAAAAATCTGTGAGAGAGAGAAGCGGCCATAGCTACGTCTGCGAACCTCAAAATCATCTGCGCAATTTGCCCAATAATCCTCCATGGAAGGCTCATGATATGCGCGTCCAGCAAGGCGAGTTGTGTAATGACTTGAAAGATCATAGGCACGTGCCTCAACAAGATACTTGACATGATATTTCTCAAGCTCCTGTCCTGCAACTTTGGCATCAACTGCCGACTTACACCAATACATCCAAATTGAAAAGGAAAATTGATAGATGGTCAGTGCCTGCGGCGTAAAAGACGATGAACATCATGCATCTGTCTTAGGAACTCCATAAAGACTGTCTTATCCAAAGGATAACGTGGAAGCATAGCTGGGTTTCCTATAAATCCATATACTCGGATGTAGGTGTATGTCGGGAACTGAATAAACCAATCCGCCCAACCATCCATTGTTGCTCTAGCAACTACCGAGATACGAATGTGCAACTCCCGATCCAAATTTCTCACTGTATAAGTCAGGAAAGCCTCGTAAACACGCTTGAAGTGATGTTCAGCCTTAGTGAACTCAAGCTGATCATAATACTGATAGACTTTTTGAACACTAAGAATGTCCACAGTGTTTAGTCC